>OY987310.1:0-17549 GCA_963920635.1 Pseudeuparius sepicola | reverse complement strand
TAAAATTTAATTAAAATAAAAATTACCCAAATTAATATTAATATAAAATACATCTTAATGTAATTATTAAAAATAAATTGAAAAAACATTCTAAATTTTCTTAAACTATTAACAATTTGTTTTCTTCCGTAAACTTCCCTCCATCCTTGATCTAAAACCTTGATAATAAACTTACCTAAAAACCTAAAAATAAAATTTATTCTTAATGTAGAAATTACTGGTATATTTCATATCAAAACATTAAATAAACTAAACTTATAAAAACTTAAACTTAATAATTTAAATCTTGAAGAAAAAATCGATACCATATAACCTAAATAACCCCCTATTAAAATTAAAAATAAAGTCATTAATTTTATAATAAAAGGTAAACAAATAAAATAAGGTTCTGGAAATATAATTCATATAATTATACTCCCTCTAAAAACTACAAAAAAAATTAAACCGCTTATTCCTTTTAGTATATCTTTATTATCATCCCTTGCACAATTTAAATTTAAAAAATTAAAAACACCGAATAACAAATAATAAGATAATCGTATCCTATATATCACTGTTAAACCAATAGATATATAAAAAATACAATAAACTAATAAATTTAAATAATTTATAGATATAAATTCAACAATTAAATCCTTAGAATAAAACCCTGATAAAAACGGAATCCCACATAAAGATAAATTTCTAATATTAAATATTCCTCTGGAAAAAGGCATTAAAATTGAAACTCTTCCCATATAACGAATATCTTGACAATTAATTAAATTATGAATAAAATTTCCCGCACATATAAATAATAAAGCTTTAAAAATAGCATGAATTAATAAATGAAAAAATGCTAATTTATACTCTCCTAAAGCTAAAATTCTTATTATTAACCCTAACTGCCTTAAAGTAGACAAAGCAATAATTTTCTTTAAATCAAATTCAAAATTTGCCCTTAATCCTGATATAAATATAGTAAATAAAGAAAAAAATAACATTATATATATTATATTGTTAGAAAATATAAAATTAAATCGAATTAATAAATAAACTCCTGCAGTAACTAAAGTTCTTGAATGCACCAATGAAGAAACAGGTGTAGGAGCTGCTATAGCAGCAGGTAGTCAAGAAGAAAATGGAATTTGTGCTCTTTTTGTCCAAGCAGCAATAATTACTAATCTCCCAATAACTCTTATCTCCTTTATCTCTTTTATTATATCTAAATAATAAATATAATTCCAACCCCCAAAATTTATCATTCAAGCAATTGCTATTAATAAAGATACATCCCCCACACGATTAATTAATGCAGTTAATATACCTGCATTAAAAGACTTAATATTTTGATAATAAATTACCAAACAATAAGAAACTAACCCTAAACCATCTCACCCTAACAAAATTGAAATTAAATTAGGTGAAATAACCATTAATATTATAGAAACTACAAATAAAACTACCAATAAACAAAATCGATTTTTATTTTTTTCCTCATCTATATACCCGTTACTATAAAATAAAACCATGGAAGAAATTAAACAAACAAAGCTTATAAATAAAAATGTTATTCAATCCAAAAATATTCTATATTCAATTTCCATTGAATTAATTACTAATAATCTATACTCTATTATAATTATATAATTATCATATATAAAAATTAATGTGCAAAAAAATAACCTAACAGACAAAATTCTTATTAAAATACCAAAATTTTTAAAAATTATCTAAAATTAAATATAATATCTTTGATCCCACAAATCAATATTTTAATTAAACTATTTAAATATATAATAAATATGTCACTTTTAAAAATTAAAAAATTTAAAGGAAACCAATGTAAAATTAATAATAAATATTCACGAACTTGAACATTAAAATAAGCAAATATTCTTTTTCTAAAATTCCCATGCTGAGAATAAGTATATAAATATAAAGAATAAACTGCTCTAAAAAAAGATATTATACATAAAAAAATCATTATAATATTTCTATACCTAACCAACCTTTTAATTAAAACAATCTCACCTAATAAATTTAAAGAAATAGGAGCCGCTATATTACAAATTCTTAATAAAAATCACCATATTCTTAATCTCGGAAATACATTTAATAAACCTTTATTTAAATATAAACTCCGCCTACCTGTTCGTTCATACCTAATATTTGCTAAACAAAACAACCCAGATGAACATAAACCATGCCCAATTATTAATACAAAAGCACCTAAATAACCTAATATACTAATAGTTATAATTCCTGCTAAAACTAGCCCTATATGAGCAACCGATGAATAAGCAATTAAAGATTTCATATCTCTTTGACGTAAACAAACAAAAGAAATATAAACTCCGCCTACTATACTAATAATAATAAATAATAAATTTAAACTTAACCCAATTTTCATAAATAATATTATTATACGTATTAAACCGTACCCACCTAATTTTAGTATAATTCCTGCTAAAATTATCGATCCGGCAATTGGAGCTTCAACATGCGCCTTAGGTAACCATAAATGAATAAAAAATATAGGTATTTTTACTATAAAAATTATATTTATACAAAAATACAAATAATAATTTAAATTTTTTAATAAAAAATTAAAATCCAAAGTATTTAAATCATTAAAAACAAAAAATAAAGAAATTATTATTGGCAAAGAAAAAAATAATGTATAAAATAACAAATATAACCCTGCATCAATTCGATCAGGCTGATATCCCCACCCAATAATTAAAATTAAGACAGGAATTAAACTAATCTCAAAAAATAAATAAAAATAAAATAAATTTATTGAAGAAAAAGTAATAACTAAAGACACTAATAATGCATTTAATATAAATAAAAATAATTTAACAAAAACCCCATCCTTAAATAATTTTCCTCTGGCTATAATTATTAAAGAAATAACCCATAAACTTAATAAAATTATTAAATAAGACAATAAATCAACCCCAAAAATCATTGAAATTATACTATAATAGCCCCTTATATTAAAAACTATTATAAATATAAAAATTAATAAAAAGTATAAAACTTGAATCAACCAAAATAAACCTATAAAATTTAAAGGTATTATAAAAATTATAAATACAATAAATTTTATCATAAAATAAAAAATCTTATTATAAAATCATTTCCAAACGACCGAATTAACCTAACCAAAACTCTTAAACCCAAAGCCCCTTCACAAACTCTTATAGACAAAAAAATCATTAAAAAAAAAAATTCTCTTATTAAAAAACAAAAATTTAAACAAAATATTAAATATAATGAAATAACTAAAAATTCTAATCTTAATAGTATAATTAAAAAATGCTTATAATTAAAAGAATAAACTAAAATACCACTTAAAATTATAAAATTAATCATAAAAATATAAATTAACATTAGTTTTAATAATTTAAATAAAATATTGGTCTTGTAAATCAAAAATAAGGTAACTTTTAAAACATCAGAAAAAAAATTAATATTTATCTTTAATCTCCAAAATTAAAATTTTTCTTAAACTATTTTCTGATATATTAATATCAATAATTTTTGTCCTTTCATTTATATTTATCTTCATAAAACACCCCCTTTCATTTGGATTTATCTTATTAATACAAACTATTTTAATTTCTTTATTGTCAGGAAAACTAAATATAAATTATTGATTTTCCTATATCTTATTCTTAATCCTCATTGGAGGTTTAATAATTCTTTTTATTTACATAACAAGAATCGCTTCTAATGAAAAATTTAAATTTTCAATAAAATTATTATTAATTTTTATATGTATATTTTTATTAATATTATTTTTAAATAATTATTCACTTAATATTAGAAATTATCATTATTTTAATAATAATTTAAACTTTAATTATTCCTTAAATAAATATTTAAATACAAATTTAATAATCACTTTTAATTTAATTATTATTTATTTATTAATTACTTTAATCGCAGTAGTAAATTTAACCAAATCCATTTCTGGACCTTTACGTCAAACTTCCTAATGAAAATACCTTTACGAAAACATTCCCCCTTATTAAAAATTATAAATAATGCCTTAATTGATTTGCCCTCCCCTACAAATATCTCAACTTTATGAAATTTTGGTTCATTACTAGGGTTATGTTTGATAATCCAAATTATTACAGGAATCTTCTTAACAATACATTATTGTCCTGACATTAATATTGCATTTAACAGAATTATTCATATTTGCCGTGACGTAAATTATGGCTGACTAATTCGAACTCTTCATGCTAATGGCGCTTCTTTTTTTTTTATTTGCTTATATATCCATATCGGACGAGGAATGTATTATTCTTCATATAATTTTATTGAAACTTGAATAATTGGAGTAACTATCTTTTTTATTGTAATAGGAACTGCATTCCTAGGATATGTCCTACCTTGAGGCCAAATATCATTTTGAGGGGCAACAGTTATTACAAATTTACTCTCTGCAATCCCCTATTTAGGACTTTCTATTGTCACATGAATCTGAGGAGGATTTGCGGTAGATAACGCCACCCTAACACGATTTTTTACCTTTCATTTTCTTTTTCCTTTTATTATTACCGCCCTAGTTTTAATCCACCTTCTTTTTCTTCACCAAACAGGATCTAACAACCCTTTAGGCACTCAAAGTAATATTGATAAAACCCCTTTTCATCCTTTTTTCTCATTTAAAGATTTATTAGGCTATATAATTATAATTTTAATATTAGTTTTATTAACTCTAATAAATCCTTATATATTAGGAGACCCAGATAATTTTATCCCTGCAAATCCTCTTGTTACACCAATTCATATTCAACCAGAATGATATTTTCTATTTGCATATGCAATTTTACGATCAATCCCCAATAAATTAGGAGGAGTAATTGCTTTAATAATATCAATTGCTATTTTATACATTATTCCATTTATGAACAAGAAAAAAAAATTAAGCAAACAATTCTATCCTTTAAATAAAATCTTATTTTGAAGATTAATTTCAATCTTTTTATTATTAACCTGAATTGGTGCCCGTCCTGTAGAAGACCCCTATATCATTTTAGGTCAACTTTTAACAATTCTGTACTTCCTATATTTTATAATTGACCCTATTATTCATAAAATCTGAGATATAATTTTATAGTTAATGAACTTGTTTAAGTATATGTTTTGAAAACATAAAAAAGAAGTTATTCTTCTATTAACTTCACTAAATTTTATTAACTATAAAATAAAGGTTATTAAATACTTTAAACTAAAAACTAAAATTAAATAATTTAAAGATACTAATAAATACCTTTTTCATGCTAAATCTATTAATTTATCATAACGAAACCGAGGTAATGTTCCCCGTACCCAAACTCAGCCAAATCTTATAAAAACAACCTTTATAAAAAATATTATATTATAAATATCACCCCCTATAAATAATATTACACATAAAAATCTTATGAATAAAATTCTAGTATACTCTGCTAAAAAAATCATCGCAAATCCTCCTCTTCTATATTCTACATTAAACCCAGAAACTAACTCTGATTCTCCCTCTGCAAAATCAAAAGGAGATCGATTAGTTTCTGCTAATATCCTTACAAATCTCATTAACCTTAAAGGAAACAATAAAAAAATAAACCAAATATTTTTTTTGATAAATTATTAAATCAAATAAACTTACTCTAAAAATTAAAAATAAAAAAGATATTAAAATTAAAATTATTCTTACTTCATAAGAAATCGTCTGAGCAACTGAACGCAAACAACCTAATAAAGAATATTTAGAATTTGATGATCAACCTGCTAGTATCACTGTATAAACACTTAATCTAGAAACCCTTAAAAAAAATAAAAATCTAAAGTTAAATCTTATCAAAATTGTAACTAAAGGAACCGCAATTCATAATATTAACCTAAACAATAAATTTATTACAGGAGAAAAATAATATAAATTTAAATTTGACATAAAAGGAAACACCTGTTCTTTAGAAAACAATTTAATTGCATCTCCAAAAGGTTGTAATAATCCCAAAATACCTAACTTATTAGGCCCCTTACGTAACTGAATATATCCTAACACTTTACGCTCCAATAAAGTTAAAAATGCCACTCCTACTAATACACAAATTACTAAAACCAAATATGTTAATATCATTAAACATAAATCCTTCAAAATCAAGTATTATTTGTAAATTAAATTACATAAATAGATTCTAAATCTATAACACTTATCTGCCAAAATAACCTAATTAATAAATTATAAATTTAATATTTAATCCTTTCGTACTAAAATATTAATTTAAATTTAAGATAGAAACCAACCTGGCTTACACCGGTCTAAACTCAGATCATGTAAAATTTTAAAGGTCGAACAGACCTAAATTTTTAATTTCTACTCCAAAATTTAATTTTAATCCAACATCGAGGTCGCAAACTTTTTTTTCAATAAGACTTTTAAAAAAAATTACGCTGTTATCCTAAGGTAATTTAATCTTTTAATCTTTATATAAGGATCAAAAATTCATAAATTTATGTTATAAATTAAAAAAAGTTTAATAATTTTTTCTATCACCCCAATAAAATATTATATTTTAAAAAATAAATTAATTCTTATTTTCAAATTAAATATAATATAAAACTCTATAGGGTCTTATCGTCTTTAAAAAATATTTAAGCTTTTTAACTTAAAAATAAAATTCTAATTAAATAAATTAGAGACAGTAATTTTTTCATCAACCCTTTCATTCCAGCTTTCAATTAAAAAACTATTGATTATGCTACCTTAGTACGGTTAAAATACCGCAGCCATTCAACTAATCAGTGGGCAGGGACGACTTTAAATTATAATCTAAAAGACATGTTTTTAATAAACAGGTGAAAAATAATTTTGCCGAATTCCTTTAATTTATCTATATATTAATTTTTAAAATATAAAATTATACTAATTTTATCATTATATCATAAATAATCTAATTAAATTTAATTTTTAAATAAAAAATTTAAATTATATAAAAATTTTATATTCTAATTTATTAATTATTACATCCTTTATTATAAACAATTTAATCCTAAAAATAAATATTTTTTATATAAATTTTAATAATTTATATTTAAGCTCATCCCTAAATATATTTTTAATAAATAATATAAAATTATAAATAATAAAATTTATATTATTTATTAAAAAATTCAATTTTTTTCTTTAAAAACTAGATATCTTAAAAATCGAATAACATTTAATTTCTAAATTTATATTATAAATATTTATTTTACAATTAAAAAAATATAAATTTAGCTCTTTTTAATTCGAGAATCTTATTAACCTTAATTATTAATAAATAAACCCTGATACACAAGGTACAAAACCATTTTTCTTTTAAAATTTAAATAAATTTTACTCACAATACTAATAAACTATAATAAAAATAATTTTTTCTACTAATATACAAAACAAAAATTTTTTTATTTAAAATAAAAATAATTTAACAATAATTAATTAAAAATCAAATTAAATTGAATTTCACAATTAACTTTTTAATGTAAATAAAATACTTTTCCCAAGCTCTAATTTGACTATACCAGATACACTTTCCAGTACATCTACTTTGTTACGACTTATTTCATTTTATAATGAAAGTGACGGGCAATATGTACATATTTTAGAGCTTAATCATTTTAAATAATTATTTTTAAATTACTTTTAAATCCACTTTTAATTTAATTTTCAATTAAACATCCATTTTTAAATAAATTTATTGTAACCCATTAACTTTCCCATATAAACTACATCTTGATTTGATTTTATTTTTTATAAAAATTACCAATATTAATTTCCCTAAAAAATATTTTTATACAACGATATGTAAATTTAATGAAAATTATATAAATCGTGGAATATCAATTAAAAAACAGGTTCCTCTAAAAGACTAAAATACTGCCAAAACATTTAATTTTTAAGATCATAACTTTTACTAACTTAGTTTAACATTTTACATTTTAAATAATAGGGTATCTAATCCTAGTCTATTAATTAAATTTTTAAACTTCATTTTAAACTACAAACTTTATATCAATTTTAAATTTCACTTTAAAAATAAAATTTTAAAGATTATGCATTATTCTAATTAATTTTTTTTACTAAAAATTTTTAATTACATTATTTGAATAACCGCAATTGCTGGCACAAATTTTATTAATATTAAATAATATTTCTAAATCAAAAAATACTTTATATTTAAATTTATTTACTGCGATTTAAATATATTAATTTATTTATTTAAAATCAAATTTTAATTACTCTTAAAATTACATATAAACAAAATTAATACTAAAAACGTAAGTTAAGCTTAAACTTTCTCACGTTTAAAATTTTAACTAACAAGTAATTCTTTCCTCCCCAAATTTTCACATTTTTTAAGTGAAATTGCCCCTGTAATTTTTTCCACCTTCCAATTTTCACTTTACAATGTTTCAATAAATTTTAATAGTCCCCTTAAATATTAAATTTACCTTAATCAATAATTAAAATTATAAATTAATTCAAATTATAATTTCTAATTCCCAACTGTAAACATCACACATAAAATACAATGTCCCGTTAATTCTGAACTCCCAATTCAAAATTAATACAATGTCCCGTTAATTCTGAACTCCCAATTCAAAATTAATACAATGTCCCGTTAATTCTGAACTCCCAATTCAAAATTAATACAATATCCCGTTAATTCTGAGTTCCCAATTCAAAATTAATACAATGTCCCGTTAATTCTGAACTCCCAATTCAAAATTAATACAATATCCCGTTAATTCTGAGTTCCCAATTCAAAATTAATACAATGTCCCGTTAATTCTGAACTCCCAATTCAAAATTAATACAATATCCCGTTAATTCTGAGTTCCCAATTCAAAATTAATACAATGTCCCGTTAATTTTGAGTTCCCAATTCAAAATTAATACAATGTCCCGTTAATTTTGAACTCCCAATTCAAAATTAATACAATATCCCGTTAATTCTGAGTTCCCAATTCAAAATTAATACAATGTCCCGTTAATTCTGAACTCCCAATTCAAAATTAATACAATGTCCCGTTAATTCTGAACTCCCAATTCAAAATTAATACAATATCCCGTTAATTCTGAGTTCCAATTCAAAATTAATACAATGTTCCGTTAATTCTGAACTCCCAATTCAAAATTAATACAATGTTCCGTTAATTCTGAATTTCCAATTCAAAATTAATACAATATTCCATTAATTTTGAACTCCCAATTCAAAATTAATACAATGTTCCGTTAATTCTGAGTTCCCAATTCAAAATTAATACAATGTTCGTTAATTCTGAGTTCCCAATTCAAAATTAATACAATATCCCATTAATTTTGAGCTCCCAATTCAAAATTAATACAATATCCCATTAATTTTGAACTCCCAATTCAAAATTAATACAATGTTCCGTTAATTTTGAGTTCCCAATTCAAAATTAATACAATGTTCCGTTAATTCTGAGTTCCCAATTCAAAATTAATACAATATCCCATTAATTTTGAGCTCCCAATTCAAAATTAATACAATATCCCATTAATTTTGAACTCCCAATTCAAAATTAATACAATGTTCCGTTAATTTTGAGTTCCCAATTCAAAATTAATACAATGTTCCGTTAATTCTGAGTTCCCAATTCAAAATTAATACAATATTCCGTTAATTCTGAGTTCCCAATTCAAAATTAATACAATGTCCCGTTAATTCTGAGTGCCCAATTCAAAATTAATACAATGTTCCGTTAATTCTGAGTTCCCAATTCAAAATTAATACAATATCCCATTAATTTTGAGCTCCCAATTCAAAATTAATACAATATCCCATTAATTTTGAACTCCAATTCAAAATTAATACAATGTTCCGTTAATTTTGAGTTCCCAATTCAAATTAATACAATGTTCCGTTAATTCTGAGTTCCCAATTCAAAATTAATACAATATCCCATTAATTTTGAGTTCCCAATTCAAAATTAATACAATGTTCCGTTAATTTTGAGTTCCCAATTTAAAATTAATACAATGTCCCGTTAATTCTGAGCTCCCAATTCAAAATTAATATAAATTTCCATTAAAATTAAAATTTTCTTCAAAGTTAAAATATCCATAAACATGTCACCTAGAATTCAATTCAATTTTAATTTTTTTTAAAAAAATTAAAATTTCCTTCAAAGTTAAAATATCCATAAACATATCACCTAAAATCAATTCAATTTTAATTTTTTTTCAAAGTTAAAATATCCATAAACGTGTCACCTAGAATTCAATTCAATTTTAATTTTTTTAAAAAAATTTAAAAAAATTTTTTAATTTTTAGCTTTTAAAAATCCCCTGAAAAATTTATACATTTTAAAAACTACCTTTATTTTTTAAAATGTAAAAAAACTTTATTTGATTAAAAAAAATTACTAACAAGTTAATTTGTATATTACAAATTTCAACACAAATAATTATTTAATTTTAAATATTTTAAAATATTTTATAAAAATTAAAAATATTATTAATTTAAGTAAATTTTTTTTTTTTTTCGTTAATTATGACTTTATTCATTAAAAATTAATGTTATTAATAATAAATAACATTTATTATTTATATTAATATATATATATATAACATATACATTATTGTAGATTTAATTTTAATAGTTATATTTTAATTTAAATTGTTAAAAATAAGAATTTCCTTTATGATTTATCAATTTTCAATATATATAGATATATATTTATTAATCTATTTAGATTCATAATTAATAATATTAAATAGAACACTTATTACTCCCCCCATTTTAAATAGAAGTTATTAAACATTATATACAACAATCGTAGTTTAAATTAATCTAATTAATCTAGTAAAAACCTTTAAATTCAGAAATTGATATCTTATAAAGTCCTAAATGGTAATTAATTAAATATAGAGGTATAAAGATATTGATTTATAAAAATATATAGATCTATATTTTTATATATATATTAATTCATAAATTTTCTATATAAACGGAACTCACATATTCCAAAAATAGAACTTTTTCTGGCGTCCTATCCTCTTCTTTTCATTTTAATTCAATTAATAAAAATTAGGTGAATAGACACCCCCAAATAGTGAAAATCGGAGGTGCAAGAAAAATTTTTTTTTTTCACAAATTATTTAAGTTACTATTTAAATTTAACTAATTCTAAATAACAAAGTACAATTTTTTACTTGTTAATCAAAAAAAAATTTAAATTAAAGTTAAAGTATTTAAATAAAAATTTCAGTGCGAAATAAGGTGCCTGATAAAAGGATTATTTTGATAGAATAAATTATGTAAAAAAAATTACCCTTATTACACTTAATAGATTCAAACTATTTCCTCAAATATCAAAAATTTGTGTACCTCTTATACTAAAATGTATCTTTTTAAAAAGATAAGCTAATTAAGCTATCGGGTTCATACCCCGCTCATAAAGGCCCACCCCTTTTCTTTTTAGTTTTAAAATTTTACAAATTTTTATTTTTTAATACCTTAATTCTTAGTACTTTAATTTCAGTCTCTTCTTTTTCTTGATTAAGAATATGAATGGGTTTAGAAATTAACTTACTTTCTATAATCCCCTTAATAAATTCAAATATTAACATCTACTCAACAGAGGCTTTAATAAAGTATTTTATTTCACAAACATTAGCTTCAATGATACTTTTATTCTCAATTATCATATTAATTAATTTTAATAATCTAACATTCCCAATTAGATTTTTATTTTTAATTTTGAACTCAAGACTACT
This sequence comes from Pseudeuparius sepicola, assembly GCA_963920635.1. Taxonomy (NCBI): domain Eukaryota; kingdom Metazoa; phylum Arthropoda; class Insecta; order Coleoptera; family Anthribidae; genus Pseudeuparius; species Pseudeuparius sepicola. The sequence goes on along the minus strand of OY987310.1, from coordinate 5,779 downwards.
TATAAAAATAGGTTCTGCCCCCTTTCATTTCTGGTTTCCCCCCGTAATAGAAGGATTGAATTGAAATTTAAATTTATTAATATTAACCTGACAAAAATTAGCCCCCCTAATTTTACTATCTTACAATATTAATTCAACATCATTTTTTTTTATAATTATTATCTTATCTTCGATAATTGGAAGAATTTCTGGATTAAATCAAATTAGTATACGAAAAATCTTAACATTTTCTTCTATTAACCATTTAAGGTGGATAATCACTAGATTAATAAATTCCCTCTTATTATGACTAGTTTATTTTTTCATCTATAGTTTAATTACTTTAAATATTATTTTTTTCCTTAAAATACATAATATTTTCTACCTAAAACAGTTAATTTTAAAAATAGGTTCTGCCCCCCAAAAGAAAATATTTTGAATAATAAATTTCTTTTCCTTAGGAGGTCTCCCACCCTTCGTAGGATTTTTACCAAAATGATTAACAATTAATTTTTTACTTAATCAAAATTTTTGACTTTTAACTTTAATCCTAATTTTTTTTTCTTTAATTACCCTTTTCTTTTACATTCGAATTACTATTTCCTCATTAGTAATTCACCATTATAACCAAATGAGCACCTCTAACTCCTCTAATAAATTTCTCATAAATATATTTAATTCTATCAATCTCTTCAGCTTAATTTTAATCCCAACAATTTTTAATCTTTTTTAAGGATTTAAGTTAAATTAAACTTTTAACCTTCAAAGTTAAAAATACTAGCCTAAGTAAGCCTTAGGCTACTTAAGGTTACAAATAAAATTTACCTTTAAATTTGCAATTTAATATCATTTTTTGACTATATAACCTTGAAATAAGGTAATCCCGTAAATAAATTTACAATTTATTGCCTAACTCAGCCATTATTCCTTTCTTTTCCCTATCCTTGATAGTTACTTTAATTACTGTTCATTATTGAAAAAGTGATTATTTTCAACTAATCATAAAGATATTGGAACATTATATTTTATCTTTGGGGCTTGAGCTGGAATAATAGGAACCTCTTTAAGTATCCTTATTCGAACAGAATTAAGTAATCCAGGCTCCTTAATTGGAGATGACCAAATTTATAATGTTATTGTTACTGCTCATGCTTTTATCATAATTTTTTTTATAGTAATACCCGTAATAATTGGAGGTTTCGGAAATTGACTTGTCCCGTTAATGCTAGGAGCCCCTGATATAGCTTTCCCCCGAATAAACAATATAAGATTCTGGCTTCTCCCACCCTCATTAACTCTTTTAGTTATAAGAAGAGTAGTAGAAAATGGAGCCGGAACAGGTTGAACAGTTTATCCCCCCCTTTCATCCAATATTGCTCATGGCGGATCCTCCGTCGACCTAGCTATTTTCAGATTACACTTAGCTGGAATCTCTTCTATTTTAGGTGCTGTAAATTTTATTACAACAATTATTAATATACGACCAAGAGGATCAACATTAGACCGTATGCCTTTATTCGTCTGAGCTGTTGGAATTACTGCTTTATTACTTTTATTATCCCTACCCGTCCTTGCTGGAGCAATTACCATACTTTTAACAGATCGAAATTTAAATACGTCATTTTTTGACCCTTCAGGAGGAGGTGATCCCATTCTTTATCAACATTTATTTTGATTTTTTGGACACCCTGAAGTTTATATTTTAATTTTACCTGGATTTGGAATAATTTCCCATATTATTAGACAGGAAAGAGGGAAAAAAGAAGCATTTGGAACTCTTGGAATAATTTATGCAATAATCGCTATTGGTCTATTAGGATTTGTAGTATGGGCCCACCATATGTTTACAGTTGGAATAGATGTCGATACCCGGGCTTACTTTACATCAGCTACTATAATTATTGCCGTGCCCACCGGCATTAAAATTTTTAGTTGATTAGCAACATTTTATGGAACAAAAATTAAAAGTAATCCTGCAACTCTTTGATCCCTGGGATTTATTTTTCTATTTACAATAGGTGGTTTAACCGGAGTAATCTTAGCTAATTCTTCAATTGATATTATACTTCATGACACTTATTATGTAGTCGCACACTTTCACTATGTCCTTTCTATAGGAGCTGTTTTTGCTATTTTTGCAGGTACAATTCAATGGTTCCCCTTAATTACTGGATTAACACTAAGCACTAAATACCTAAAAATTCAATTTTTAATTATATTTATTGGTGTCAATTTAACATTCTTTCCCCAACATTTTTTAGGGCTAAGAGGAATACCCCGACGTTACTCTGATTATCCTGATGCATTTTTTTTATGAAACTCAATTTCATCTATTGGATCTTTAATTTCATTAATTAGGGTAATAATTTTTATTTTTATTATTTGAGAATCATTCTCTTCCCAACGAAAAAATCTTAATCCACTAAATCTACCTTCTTCTATTGAATGACTTCAAAATTTACCCCCTGCAAATCATAGATATAATGAGTTACCAATCTTAATCGCTAATTTCTAAAATGGCAGATTAGTGTATTGGATTTAAACCCCAAATATAAAGTTTAAACTTTTTTTAGAAATAGCAACATGAAAAACTCTTTTTGTCCAAGACAGAGCCTCTCCCCTAATAGAACAATTAATTTTTTTCCATGATCATACTTTGATAATCTTAGTAATAATTACTATTTTAGTCACCCAACTTTTAATAAATTTATTTTTTAATAAATTCTCCCATCGCCTACTTTTACAAGGACAATTAATTGAAATTATCTGAACAATTCTCCCTGCAATTACTCTAATTTTTATTGCTTTACCTTCTCTTCGGTTAATTTATATTTTAGATGAAATTATTAACCCCTTAATTACTATTAAATCAATTGGGCATCAATGATACTGATCATACGAATATTCAGACTTTAAAAATTTAGAATTTGACTCTTATATAATTCCTATTAATGATTCTAAGCCTTTTTACTTTCGTCTATTAGATGTAGACAATCGAATAATTATTCCTTTTAAATCCCAAATTCGCATTCTTGTATCATCAACAGATGTCATTCATTCATGAACTATCCCCTCTCTAGGTGTTAAAATTGATGCCAACCCTGGACGATTAAACCAATCTACATTTTTAATTAACCGCCCAAGCTTATTTTTTGGGCAATGTTCAGAAATTTGTGGGGCCAATCATAGATTTATACCTATTATCATTGAATCAATTTCACCAAAATTTTTCTTAAACTGAATTTCTAATTTCCTTAATTCTTCATTAGATGACTGAAAGAAAGTATTGGTCTCTTAAACCACTTTATAGTAAAGTAATCATCTACTTCTAATGAAAAATTTAGTTTATTTAAAACATTAGTTTGTCAAACTAAAAATATTATTTTAATAATTTTTAATTCCTCAAATAATACCTTTACATTGATTAAGACTATTTATATTTTTTATTTTAATCTATTTAATATTTAATATTTTAAATTACTTCTTATTCTTAAATCTCCCTTTAAATAAAACAATAAACCAATTTCCAAAATTAAAATCTTGAAAATGATAATAAATTTATTTTCAACTTTTGATCCCTCAAGAAATTTCAACTTAACGTTAAATTGATTAAGAACCTTAATTGGTTTATTCATCCTTCCACCTATATTTTGATTCTCCCCTTCCCGTATTAATATATTATGAATAAAAATTACAACTTATCTTCACAAAGAATTTAAAATTTTAATAAATATTCAAGGAAGTACATTAATATTTATTTCTTTATTTTCATTAATTATATTTAACAATTTTCTAGGATTATTCCCTTATATTTTTACAAGAACAAGACATTTAATTTTATCATTGACATTAAGTTTACCTTTATGAACATCATTTATAATTTATGGATGATTTAATAATATAATTCATATATTTGCTCACTTAGTTCCATCAGGAACACCTAATATTCTTATACCATTCATAGTATGTATTGAAACAATTAGAAATATTATTCGTCCCTCTACCTTAGCTATCCGACTCTCAGCTAATATAATCGCTGGTCATTTATTATTAACCTTACTAGGAAATACTGGTATTTCAATAAATTTATTTATAATTAATATTTTAATTATTGTACAAATTTTATTACTTACCTTAGAAATAGCTGTTTCATTTATTCAATCTTACGTTTTTGCTATTTTAAGCACTTTATATTCTAGGGAAACAAACTAATGTTAAATAAAAATCATCCCTTCCACTTAGTCGATATTAGGCCCTGACCTATCTTAAGATCTCTTAATGTATTTTCCTTAGTAATTGGTTTATTAAAATGATTTCATTACTTTAATAATAATTTATTTCTATTCAGAATTATTTCTCTTTTATTAATTATATACCAATGATGACGAGACGTTATTCGCGAAAGAACATTCCAAGGACATCATACCTTAAAAGTAACTTTAAGAATACGATGAGGAATAATTTTATTTATTATATCAGAAATTTTCTTTTTTATTTCTTTTTTTTGAGGATTCTTTCATAGAAGACTTTCTCCTACTATCGAACTTGGAATATTATGACCCCCTAAAGGAATTAACCCCTTTAATCCCCTAGAAATTCCTCTTTTGAATACCTTAATCCTATTAACATCAGGATTTTCAGTTACATGAGCCCATCATAGCTTAATAGAAAATAATTACACCCAAACCAAACAAAGCCTTCTTATTACTATGGTTTTAGGAATTTACTTTACAATACTCCAAGCCTATGAATATATAGAAGCTTCTTTTAATATCACTGACTCTATTTATGGATCATCATTTTTTATAGCTACTGGATTCCATGGACTTCATGTAATTATTGGAACTATTTTTTTAACAATCTCTTTAATTCGACTTTTAAAAAGTCACTTTTCTCAAATTCACCATTTTGGATTTGAAGCAGCTGCTTGATATTGACACTTTGTTGATGTTGTATGATTATTTCTCTATATTTCCATTTATTGATGAGGTAGTTAATTATTTATATAATATAAATTATTATTTTTGACTTCCAATCAAAATATCTAGAAATCTAGTATAAATAATTATTATCATCTCATTTTTAACTATTATATTAATTATAATTATTATTTTACTCATTTTTTTATTAAACTTAATTTCTAAAAAAGAAATCCAAGATCGAGAAAAAAATAGACCTTTTGAATGCGGTTTTGACCCAAAAAGTTCAGCCCGTCTTCCTTTTTCTTTACAATTTTTCTTAATTGCAATAATCTTTTTAATTTTCGATGTTGAATTAACTTTATTACTCCCATTTATTTTATTAACTAAATTCTCTAACATTTTAAACATTACTATTACCTTTTCCTTTTTTATTTTTATCTTAATTATAGGGGTAATACACGAATGAAACCAAAATGCCTTAAATTGAAAAATTTAAGGATAATAGTTAATAATAATATTTAATTTGCAATTAAAAGATATTGATTTATCAATTTATCTTAATAAGAAACAAAAATTTGTATTTAGTTTCGACCTAAAATTTTGATGTAATATCCTTATTTTAATTGAAACCAAAATAGAGGTAAATCACTGTTAATGATTTAAATGAATTTAATTCCAATTAAAGAAATAAGTCATTTCAAGAATAAGCTTCTAACTTAATTCTTTAGCAGTGTAATTCTGTTTTTATTTCTATTTATATAGTTTAAAAAAAACATTACATTTTCACTGTAAAATTAATTAACATTTATAAATAATACTTAAAAAAAATATTTACCCCATTATCTTCAATAATGTGCTCTAAATTAAGCTATTTAAGT
>CAWUCT010000003.1:0-11083 GCA_963920635.1 Pseudeuparius sepicola | reverse complement strand
CTTAATAAAAGTTTGCGCGTAGAACTGTTTTTATTGAGAAAAAAAAGAAGAGGAGACATCAAAAAAACACAAGAAAGAGAAAGAGAGAGAAAGAGAAGTGAGAAGAAAAAAAGAAAGAATAAAAGTGATAAAAGTGATGGTGACGATGAACAACGAGCGACACAAATACAATAAATATGAGATGAACATGAGAGTGATTGAGTGAGTGAGATTTGTGTGATCGTGGGACGTTCCCAGAGAGAGAAAGAGAGAGAGAAAGAGAGAGAGAATGTACAAACGAATGGTAGGAGGTGATAGAGTGGCTGCGGTGGTATTGCTCATATGCGAGTGTTTCTATGTGAGTGTGTGTGTCGTTTATGGTTTATCATTCCGAACAGATCTATAAGCGGACGATGTACATGAACGTCACGTCATGCTGATACTTCGTAAGTTTGTGTTGCTATGTACAGAGGAAATGATGGCGGCATGATGACGATATTAACATTATGCCGATCAATCGTAATCGTTGAACGTGTCCACATCGTCGCTTGTACTGGTTGTGCTCAATGTCGAGGTCAGGGTCTCGTCGTTTGATATCGTTTTTGTTGTTGTTGTTGTTGTTGTTGTTTTCATCGTTGTCGTTGTACTCGTTTCGGAAGTAGATGAGGGTAATGATGAAGATGTGGATGTGGATGATGATGTGGATGGAAAGACCGTACTCGTCACAATAGTCGATGGAGATTGTAATGCTCGAGCGTAATCGATACGATCAAAGACGTTGTTATTGTTATTGTTATTGTTGTTATTGTTGTTATTGTTGTTTATTGTGTTGCCACTAATAGGTGAGCACATACACTCGGTGTGATTGGTCATAGTAATTACCTCCACGGCTTTACGTTGTCCGTGTGGTGTAAGTTCAATTGTCCAAAAGTAGAGACGAACTTTTTCAATTTTCTTCGGTACACATTGTTCATTCTCTTGTCTACAACATCCCGAATGGGGACCACAAAAATGTAATACAGTACAATGTGGAATGTACTTCTTTACCGCATTAGGATTCATTTCCGAATGAACATTAATTACACGAGGAAATGGTTTCTGGCATTTTGCAAATTTAAGTATTCGGTTGTAATGCTGTGAAGCCAACAGTGAATCACTCAATCGTGCACACTCACCCAATCCTAGCCACACGAGTGTCACGTACACGATCACGTGCCACACACAATTTGCTCGCAACATTCTCAAGAGAGAGAGAAAGAGAGAGAGGGAGAGAGTTGTGAAAGTTCAATATCGAGATGCTTCAGGTGAGTAGGTGAAGTTCGGATGTGTAACGGTCGAACGCCAAGTACGATGTGAATGTCGAGTGCAAATGGTGAAATTAACGGTCACCACCGGATACTGACAGAGAGAGAGAGAGAAAGAGAGACTAACACTCCCGTTGAATAAAAAAAGAGAGTGTGCCGACGGGAAGAAAGAGAGAGAGAGAGAGAGAGAGAGAGAGAGATTGAAAATTGACGGTTACCGAGTAGTTGGTTGTTTTATTTATAATCCAGTAGGTTATAATTAGATCAATCGATGATTGACTACTCACAGATGCTGAGTTAGTGAGTGTGATACTAATCTCACTCTTGATCAATCACTTGCCAAGAGCGAGAGGGAGAGAGAGAGAGAGAGAGAGAGAGAGCAAAAGTTCACTTTTGGTTGAGGGTAGTTTTGTTTGTTCGATTCAGTCTCACGTTCGTGGTAATGGGAAAGACACACACAAGTGGAAGAGAGAGAGAGAGAGAGAGGAAAGAGGAGGACACCGATACGCGCAGGTTGGTGGTCGAACCGAGAATCACTGTACTGTGTTCGTTTAGTCTCCTCTTTATAAAAACACAACTACGAAACACACACTAAATCTCTTTTCGTATTTTTTTATTTGATTTTTTTCTTCTATTTCTCACTTACCTCACTCTCCATCTCCTTCATCTTTCTCTCTCTCTCTCTCTCTCTCTCTCTCCTACCGTCGTGGTCTGCAATCGGTCGGTTTGGTTCCCCCTCTCCTCAATCACTCGACTCTTCATCGTCTTGCACACACTCACACACACTCGCGGGCACACACGACGAATATCGCAATGGTAGTCGTCGTCGTCGTCGTTGTCGTGTGTCGTCTTTATATCGCGCGTCTTCGTTGTCTACATCAATGGCGCGTTCTAAACAAAACCTGATTTTTGTTCATCATCTCTTTTTTTTGTATTAAAAATAAATAAATAAAAAAAAGCAACAAAATATTTCAATTCGAATGACGATGACGAAAAGATGAACGACGTAATCTGCTAGGAGAGAAAGAGAGAGAATGAGAGAGAATGAAAGGATTAGGCAAGGCAGGACTGTCACCTCGTGTGTGTCTAGTCACTAGAATACCGTTCGGTCGATCATCGACTCACCTCATCCATCTCACGTACCTATCAACCTTCACTTGCTCGTTCTATCTCCCATCTCATTTTTCATTTCTCTCTCTCTCTCTCTCTCTCTCTCTCTCTCTCTCTCTCTCTCTCTCTTAATAAACTCTTTAAGTGACTCGCACTTTCTTTTCGTTATGTTTTTTTAATTTACAAAATTAAAAGAGTAGAGTGTGAGTGTTTATTTTCTAATTCATATCCTCGTCTTCGTCTTCTTCTTTTTTTCTTCATCGTCATCGTCGTTGTCGTCGTCAATTTTATCGTTTTATATAATACTTTAATTTGTTGTCAAGAGACTCTAGACAGAAAGAAAGAAAAAAAAGAGAATAAATTATATTAAAAGAAAACGAAACTCGACGATAAGTGAACTAATACTGCTTGTACACAGACATACCACGCGTATACGCACGAGGCACTAGATTACAAACTTGCGCGCTCATTCACCTGAAGACAAACGAATAAATTGACCATCACCATCACCATCATCATCACCAACACCAACATCACCATCACAATCACCACCATCACCATCACCATTACTATCACCATCACTATCGACACCGACACCGACGCCTGTTCATCTTCTTTTCGTTTGTGATATACGACCATGTAGAGAGCAACAAACGAATGAAGTAACACAAACATGCACAAAGCAAATTAGAGATAGAGAGAAAGATATAGAAGATGGTCAAGTGGAAGAGGGAGAGAGTGTGAATAAGACGAGCCAATTCTTGTTCGATGTAATTACACAAGTGAAGGTCGGTTGGTGGTAAGGCGGACATAGGCACTCGTCGCATGTCACCTACCGACATAAATTAGTCGACCCTCTCTCTCTCTCTCTCTATTGCATTTGCCCTCTTACAATTTATTGTTCACCTCGTCATTATCTCATCTATTCTCCACTTGATCGAGTGCTATTGAACTTGTGCCTGTACTACTCAGTACTACTCGGGTGCAATCCCACTTTGCCATATTATCGTCAAATTGGAATCTGGGTTGTGGTCGAGAGGGAGAGAGAGAGAGAGAGAAAGAGAAATGTGAATGTCGACAATAACAAGAGAGGGGAGTGATCATGTAAATGAACACACAACCCAGTTGTATGTTACGATGTACCCCCCCTTCGAAAGAGGTTATTATAACGAGTGTCCGCATACCGCCGTTGTCCATTAACTGATCGATAATCGTGTCCACTAATCGTCTCTCGAGCGGGTAGTTCGCATTTTCAATACTCCACTGTTTGCATAGTGTGTCCGTGTGTATGTGCCTCAATTCTGTTTTGTGTGTTTGGTTATAATATTGTAATTACACCTCATGAGACTCTCTATTTCTATATGAGTATCGATTGTATATTTACGATTCCACCTGGAGGTGATCATCATGTGATCATGCCACTTCGCTTTCTCTCTCTCCTCCGGTCTTTCTTGTTTTTTCTTTCTTTCTTTCTTTCTTTCTTTATTTATTTCTATTTTCATACTACTATCGGATTTTCTTTTCTTTTAAGAAACTCTGTTCATCGTTGTGGTCGGTGATGTTATTGTATGTACGTTATTGCTCGCATCGATTAGTAGTACTGTGTGTATGTCCATGACCGAATGTCATCATTCATCATTCTCACAGTCGGATTCGCGAGCCTTCATTTTCACTTCCTCATTACGAAATAAACAGTAAACCGAGTTTAAGTTTTAACAGTCTTTTCTTTTTTCTTTTTTTTCTTCTTGTTCTTCATTTTGTAGCTCTGTTGTTGTTGTTGTTGTTAATTGTAATTTTTATTATTATATCGTTAACATCTAAATACAGGTCAGAGGTCAAAGAGAATTAGAAAATTAATCACAAAAAGAATCCGAATTGAGTTTGTTGTTTGTGATACTCATCATTAAATTATCGCCATTTGTATCGTTATCTTTTTGACTTTTCAAGTGTATAATAAACTGATTACCATTTGTATATGATCCTTTGAATGGTTTAGTAGTAGACATTATTGATGTTACACGATCAGATGGTATTTTTGTTTCCAAACGTTGCCATCGTTTTGGTGGCCATAATATACATTTGGCTTGTGCAGTGACTAGACCAACAGCTACCGGTCCAAATAAATTACTATCCATCGAACGTGAATGATTATCACCCTCTACCCAACAATGACCAGGTGGCACTTGGATACAATCAAATTTAGGATTCGATCTTCTAATCACTGTATCACCTTCCAATGCAATCACACGTTTGATAAGTATCTGATTGGGATTTTTTGGTGATATTAATGATACAACCTCGCCACGTTTAATTTCATAATTTCGTGTTGACCAATGTGAAAGTAATACGAAATCGGTAGAATTGAATCGATAAAAGTAACGCATAAGAATATTACCATCTTCATTCGATAATGATGATGATGATGATGATGATGATAATGGTCGTTGTTGATTATGATAATGATGATTTTGTTGTTGTTGATTTTGTGTATTATCATTTAAAGTTGGTTGCATTGATATTCCTTCAACTTTGGCAATATAACCAAAATTATCAAAAAAGACTATCGTTAGCGGAATGCTCAACGATAATGATTGTAGGATACTTTTTGTAGTAGCATAGAAAGTTGACATTCTCGAATCGGTTAATTGATAAATGATGTGAGTGAGGAGATCACTAAATGAAATGACAACACAAACGTGTTCACACTTTAATCAACAATCTCATCGGATCAACAGAAAGTCACGCATGATAACATTGATAGTGTCGCGTGTGTACCGTAAAAGAACAGAACAGTAAAAAAACACAGTCCTGATAGAAATAGTGAACTAACCGACCTGACACTGTGAATGTAGTCGCAAACAGCTGAATACTAACCGCACATTTGTATAAAGACAAAGACAACGATGATGATAATAATGGTGACGAATTCTACATGAGCATCATGCAAAGTATGACATCGGGTCGGAAACGCCCAACTGATCTAAATCCCTGTCATCAAGAATCGTTACTCTCGCTTCAATGTCAAACGAATGCTCAACTTGCAGGTTGTGACGATTCGATTAAACAATGTCAAAAGGAGATAGCCAACTATAAAGTTTGTCGAACGTTTTGGTCAAATATTTCCGATTTTCGTCAACGACATTTAATTAAACCAAGTATGCCCGATAAGAACGACCAGGAAATTATACGAAGTGTTTATAAAAAAACACGTAGTCTCGATGCCTGCTATCGTCATATATTAGATAATAAACAACAACAACAACAACAACAACAACAACAACCTTCAACAAAATCTTAAATGTTTACTATCATAATGTTTATTATTGTGATTATTTATTATAAATGAGAATATATAAAAAACTTAAACTCCTTCATTCATAAACATATGAACTATTTCATTTGATTGTAATAAAGTGGTTGTAGTTTTTGTACCAACAATACCAACAAGTGCATGAGCATCATATTTACTAAATAAAACAGTCACAGACATTGATGAATAATCGGTAGCCAATTTTTTTCCTTGATTAGATAAATGCATAGAATTGATCATTTCTGAATAGAAATTTGGATACGTTGGTGGTTCATAGAATATTAAATGTCTAATACCTTTAATAGTATAACGATGATAGAAATGGAAACGTTCAGTAAATAACATAAAATGTCGACCACCATAAAAGAATATATGACGAGCTTTAGCAACTTTACCATCTTTTGTATATTCACATATCTGTGTGAAACCAATATCCATAGAACGTAAATAATTACGTATACGTACAAAATCAAAATATGATGGTACATAAATTAATGTTCGTACCATTAGTGGATCTTGAAATTTAGGTAGAATTTTTTGAACAAAAAAATTAAATCGATCATTAGATATGTTTGTATAACGTTCACATTCAAATCGATGAAATATTTGTGGACATTGTATGAATACACGACTAATAGATGATTGTGTACGTGTTATTTCATTATTAACAATAATACGACCACAATAATTGGTAGCATATCGATTAAATAATCCAGTAATTGATGTACTTGATATTGATGAGAATATTAACAATTGATAATAGTAACGTGACCATAATTCTAATACCCAAAGTTTGACACGTGAAAAATCAATACCATGTGATTCGGTTGGTTGTCGATGTAAATGATTCATTAAATGATGAACATGTTCCCAATTTTGCATTAAATATATGTCCATTTGATCAAATATAACTATATCCATTGATGAAAGATAATCATAATCACGTTCTTTATTATCATCACCATCAGCACCAATAATTAATCGTAGACCAAGTGGTGATGCAATAATCACATCACTCATATAGAATTCTGAATATAATTTTAATGAACGTTTAGTGATAGATAATCCAATACGGAATGAATCATCAATATTACCAGTAAATGTTTGTCGATAATCTTCAGGTTTTTTTGTTTTAATTTCTTTAATACTATCATCGTTTGTAAACTCTTGTTTAAATCGTTTATAATTCATTAGAATAATCTTCTTTTGTTTATCAACATCTCGTGAATCACCAAATAGTAGATCAATGATTGTATTCACAACACGATATGCTGCATCACGAAATGGTAGAATAATAAGAACTTTAGGTCTTGTTAATCCTTGATCACGATATTCGTCTTTCATTTGACGATTCTTGGCAATACGTGAATTATGTGAGAGTATACGTGTTCGTGTTTTAAGTACATGATTCAGTGCATGTGCACAATAGGCTAATCTTATCTGTTCACCATTCGATTGTTGACGTTCATTAAATAATAAACTTTTATAACTGGACATTATACCAAGTAACTCAATTTGTAATGATGTCAATTCACTTGTGCTTTTTCCAGTACATTTCAATTGACTATCACCTATATTCGATATTAGAAACGGTCGTAGATATAGTTGATCGATTCGATTTGGTGCACGTACAATTGAGTTTGATTGAATCGTTCATCCTGTTGATGATAATCCACAAATTTACCAATACCTGGCCATTGTTGTTGCTTACTATGTACTTGCTTGTTTTGTTTTAATATCTCAATATCATTCGCTTCATAATTGGTAAAAAAATGTTTAGCAATGGATCGATTTGATCCTTTGTATCCAACTCGTCATCATCATCATCATCGATTTGATCAAGTCCATCATTAATTGTTTGTTTATCATCATCTTCATCATCAACATTGTTTTTTGTTTTTTGTTTCTTGATTATATCATCATTTTCATCAGCAATATCGCTATCGGATTCATTTTCAGATTCAGATTCGGCACCATCTTTACGTTTCTTTCCAAATCTATCATTATAAATAATAAAAATAGTTAGTTAATGAAACATATAAACAATATTCAAATGATACAATCTTACACATCAAGCAATCGATCATAAAAAGGCTCTTCGGTCACAGGAATCTCTGCCATTGTCGTTGTTGTTGTAGTTTAATGAATTTAGATTCTTACGTTAGTATACACTAATAGACAGACCATGCCACATGCTCGGAGAGATTTTAGTCACAAACTATCGATAGTGTCGTCCATCACTATCGAATCAAATATTCGTTTTTTTTCTTTCTTAAAATTCTCTGTGATTGGATGATTCGATTGAGTACACAGACAGGCTATATAAACAACGAACTTTATTGTTCGATATATGTAGTCAAACGTGAAAAAGTGAGTTGAAAACATCAAAGGAAAAGAAAGAAAGAAAGATGGATTCCCATATGAAAGACGATCTTGTGAGTGCAATAATATTTGACTCGAACATTGCCGATCTGCCAACTTTATCGGAACAAATCAAAAGTCTCATCGATGATAATATTTTAGAAATTGACAAACTTGCCAAACTTGTTCATACAAAACTACTAAAATTAAAACAAACTAAAATGAAATCATTGACCAAAGCGGAACATTTTGTGAACATTTCACGTCGATTGTTTCGAATGAAATCGAGCACATTGACCAAACAGATGACATCGATTTTTGACAAGTCATTACAATTAGTACCACTACTCACTGGTATTGGTGAAAATTATGATCGTATACTTTGTGTTCAAATACGTGGACATTGGCTGCGTTCAATGGTCTCATATCGTGATGGTCGTTATCTTGATTCACTCAATGATTTATATGCTCTACTTTATTTGTTTGATGCAGACGATGAAGTGAAAATTGATTTGATAACATCACATGGTGGTGGTTGTAATATACGTAATCGTCGAACAGCAATATTTCAGGGTAGTGCACCACCGACCGACAATCATACACCGGATTTGTATCACGTTTACCAGATGATACTCAAGTGCTTTCGACGTGTACGAATACTGACCGATGAACGTTACGAGTTTATGAAACGTATGATAAAATCGATTGGGTATCAAACGGTCGAATCACGTCGTGACATTCTCTGTACAATATTAGATTTAATCAAAAAGACTATACCAAGTAATGTGGATGAGTTTAATGCACGTTTACAATACTCGATGATTCGATCGAAATCCAAAGATCATAATGAAAGTAATACTCACTCTGAATTGAATGCTCAATCGATTGAAAAGTTTACACGTTATCATATACATGAGAATGCACTACTTACTCACTCCGAACGTAAAGGACGCCAGTTTTGTGCCGATGATTTCATTGGGGAAGGTGAAACGGTAATTATTGAACGACCACACTCTACAATGATCGGGAATCAGTTTGTACGTTCGTACTGTGATCATTGTCTACTTCGACTCGACACAAATGTCACATTCCCTTGTGGTGATTGTAATGATGTTCAATATTGTAGCGTCAAATGTCGTGATTTGGCACGTAACGATTATCATTACTATGAGTGTCGATACTTGTCCTTTCTAAGATCAATCGGTGGTTGTTCAACAGTTTTGTATCGTATATTTGCACGTACGGGTGTAAATCGAGCACTTGCTTATAATGATACTCATCATCCAAGTAGTTATACGCCACGAGCATATTTGGCAAACGATTCACTCAAATGTAATGTTCACCTTGATGATGAACAACATTTTGAACAATATCGTATGTCACTGGCATTATGTGAACCACTTGGTGCCGATCGTATACAAATTGAACGTTCACACTCGGTGCATAACTTTATCAAATCAGTAGAGCTTGCATTAGTTTTGATCTATACTCAACTATCACAAGAATGTGCCGAAGTGTATCACATTGATGATGATGATCATATCAACCGTCCAATGTTTATCAAACTCTTGTCTATGGTCTATCGTAATGTTCAACGTATTAGTAACAACGTATTCGGACTGTTTGATGAAAATGCAAACAAACAAGCTGGTTCATGTCAGTACTTGCTTTCATCGTTGATCAATCACAGTTGTGTACCAAATTTACGTTGGAAAATTATTAATGGTCATATGGTGATACGTGCTCGTCGTAACATTGAAGATGGTGAAGAACTAACAATTAGTTATGGTCCGGATTCAACCAAACCATTGGAACAACGACAAAAACATTTACAAAAATCATATGATTTCTGTTGTGATTGCCAACTTTGTATGGACCAATGTCGTCGCTCATCATCATCGGTTGTCAAATGCGATATTTGTGATGGCCCTGTATTGTATGTTCCCGATATTGATAGTGCCGCTGTTCATTGTTTACAATGTCAGTCTATTCATAGCAAATCAAAAGTAACAGAACAGCTCAATTCAATTGAACGTTATCGTAATTATTTGAACTTGATGCTACTGACTTCAAATCACAAAGGTCATTATGATGATTTTAATGATGATAGTGAACAACAAGTGGAATACCGTAACATTTATTCAAGACTTGACACTATTTTAGAGTGTTTTGAATCACATCATTATCAACAATCAAAATACTACTTGCGTGATATGAAAGCATTATTGCTCATGTACGATAAAGTGAATCAATCAAAAAAGTGTATTGATATTATCATAAAACTAGTTAATGCACAAGGTTTACCGAGTGATCATACT
The DNA here is from genome assembly GCA_963920635.1 of Pseudeuparius sepicola. Taxonomy (NCBI): domain Eukaryota; kingdom Metazoa; phylum Arthropoda; class Insecta; order Coleoptera; family Anthribidae; genus Pseudeuparius; species Pseudeuparius sepicola. The sequence goes on along the minus strand of CAWUCT010000003.1, from coordinate 701 downwards.
GGTACGTCTATAATGGAGTACTATTCGTATTCAAGTATCCTTTACTGTTATATGAAACAAACGGAAATAGATCAAGATTTCGATCGCTTCAATACAGATATCGAATTATTCTATTCTGAATTGTTGATTTATATTTTGCAAGCTAGTGTCAAGTATTATCGTAAAATTGTTCACAACAAAAAGTTGGAAATGATCAAAGAAGATAAAGAAAACAATACTGATAAGAATCTGGACGATGAAATGAGTGAAGCGAGTGCTATATTTGACGTGTCACTAACTACCATGTTACGCTCACATGAATTGATCACCGAGTCCAGCTCGGAGAAGCTTTTGTCATGTTATTGACACTTTTCCCTTTTTGATAAGTATCAGCAACTTTAATTTTTTTTTTTTTTTCAAACCTAGCTTTTTATTAAAAAATTAATGGTAACAACAAAAAAGAAAAAAAGAAGCAAAAAAACGAACAAAACTGAACTAATTCAATTTAGATCTGACTTCCGGTGGTGGCAAATAAGGTTCGGTATCTTTTTTATTTTTTCCTCGATTCGGATGAACAAACACCTCTTTTCAGCCATTTGTGTCATCGTTTCATTTGTTTGTAGATCATCAATCATATTCACAACTTGACCATTAACATATTGATCCTCTATTAGATGACCCACAAAACGAGCGACAAAATTGAAATCGGTCTTGTCATTCAA
>CAWUCT010000002.1:0-22650 GCA_963920635.1 Pseudeuparius sepicola | reverse complement strand
TGACGATGGCATACGTTGATTAGGATGACTCATTGTACAATCATCGATGAAGATCGTTGAACATGAGCTTGATTTTCGTACACATACACCATTTTGAAGATGAAGTTTAATCTGAAAAACATTTAATGAGTGAAATCAATCAAAACAAAACCAACAACAACAAAAACATACGAATGATATTGGTATATTTTCGATCCATAGCAATGGTTTAGCAAGAAATAAAGGACCAGCCGTTGGACTCGTTGATGGATCAGCATCTGTTTCACCCGGTTCACGATCACTTATATGCTGTAGATTGGTAATGATTCCACTGCCGCTTGCTTCCGATGTCAAATGAAACAAACTGCTGTGTTCTTTTTGTTTATAAAGTGATTTTCTTCGTCGACATACACAACATGAGAACGCGTTACCCATTATTCGATTGTACGTCACACACACACTCACACGCCTATCACCTGGCACCACCTCCACTTGCACGCATCAAGTGAGGTGGACGGTAAAGAATGACGGTTGTGTAATGTGAGAAACAACAAAAAAGAACATAAGAGGTAAACCTACACCCACGCACAACACACGCACAACACACACACACACACACACATACACACATACACACACACAAACGCGCACAACAGAGAGCAGCACACAGTCGCTGAGAGGTGATCACTTAACTAATCATAACATAGACGTCTGTTCGTTTTTCTATCTAATTTCACTTACAAGTGGCGGCATCTCTCGAGTCTCGATTCCGCAACGTAATGTCCTTATGTCTTAGTAAACACGTGTGTATATTGTGTGTGTGTGTGTGCATTTTGTGTACAATTCTTGTGAAGAAACCAATGAATGATGAATATGATCGGATCACGTTTGTTTAGATTTGTTAACATTTCGCGAGCGTTTCGTCATTTTTCTGAACTTACGCCTGCACCAAAGCAACAATCGGAAAAATCGGTAAACAATGATACCGATAAACAAAACATTACAAGTTCAATTGATGACAAGAATGAAATAAGGATACCATCGAATTCATCGGATAATTTTCTTATAGAATTCAACAAAACAAAACCAACTTATGATCAATTGTTTGAATATAAAATTGAAGATAAAGAATACAATAAAAAGCGCTTTACGGATGATTACTATTTATCACCCGACGTGAAAGTATGGTTAACTAAACCATACGATTTCTCATGGGATGGATTTCGACGATTTTTGAAACGAAAAATTGCTCGTGACGAATATGCTAATCAACAATATCGTGCACGTCGGCACGGTATACTCGGCACGGATTTGGCCGCCGCACACTTTATACTAGGACGTGGTGGACGTGTTCGATTCTTGCACAGACCTAATGAGTGGATACTTAATTTGAAAATTATACCCAACAGATACGATAAACGATACAGGATTATCTCAATTGACGGTTCCAGTATGTTTTATTATTGTAATTGTTTGTTTTTTTTTTTCAATTTTATTTACATTTTGTTTTTGTTTTTTATTAGAATTGAACCTTATCTATGAAGGTATCGATAATTTTATATTATTGCCACATCTGCAAGAACTCAATCTATCCGGCAATATAAAATTAGACGATTGGACATGCGAAAAATTAGCACGAATATTTCGTAATTCAACGACGCTCACTTATTTGGATCTAAGTGACTTGCCAGCCGTCACAAATCGTGGTATTGAGGCACTCTATAAAATTCGATCATTACGAACGTTAGTAATTCGAGGTACAGCAGCAGCCGAGTATCCATTTATTGAATTGCTTATAATCATGTTCAATGATGTAAATCCAGAATGTAAAATAATTTATAAATAAATTCTACATGTAAAACTACAAACTAGATTGTTCTTGTTCCTTTTCCATTTGAGGATATTTTTCATAAATGAACCAACTTAGTGCGAATCGAAGTCCTGGTGGTGTTATGTTTTGGGCAAGATGAACTGGTGTGTAAAGACATTTTTTACATTCTTCGATTGACAATTCTACCACTTCAATCATTTCATCGCCAACACCACCGCCAGCACTTGTGCGCATTGAATCACTAGAAAATGATAACAATATTAATTAGAATTAATATAAACAAATAATATGAATAATAATTTATAGAAACTTACTCGACTTGACAAAAATAGAGATACTCTAATGAACCGACTACACCCAATGTAGAACGATAATTGGTGATGAATTGAAGAGACTCAAGAGGCGGTGAGTAACCGGTCTCTTCGATCACCTCCTCTTGAGCAATTTCCACCGGAGTCTTTCCTTTCTTATCGATTATACCAGCACATAGTTCTAGTGTATAACCATTTTCATTGTTGGCTGTTTTCAATTTCTCTTTTAATGCTTCATAATCATCGGAATCGATTGAAGCTTGTAAAGATGATAATAGTACCGGCGGACGAAATTGTCGAACAAACACTAACCGTTTACGTGTTTCATTGTAAATTAGTACTGAAACACTATCGTGTATTCGAATACAATCCCATTTATAAACATTCGATCGACGTTTGAAATGAATACGTACCGGTTTGATATAATTCGATGGTTCACGAAGTGGTTCAAGATCAATTATCTCAATCAACTTGTTCTCGGACATTTTTTTTTCTTTGTTTTTTTCAATTTATTACTTTAAACGTAATATTATTAGTAAAGAAATAGACGCTCACACAGAGGAAATGTTTACGAGCAACCACATCAAGTTCAAGTGAAACATTCTCGGAAAGAGATTGACGTACCCACACAGTATACACAACAAGCGCTTTGTGTGTTGACGTAGAAGTGTGAGCACTTCAACAATTGTACACAAGCACACACACACACACACACACACACACACGCAAGCGCAAACAGATAGACAGTCGCACACACCGTAGTAGAGAAGCGCTCACAAGTGACACGTGTAATTTGTAGACAATCCAATAAACGTTCATTATCACCTTTATCATGTTCATCAAATCTATCTTGCTCATCTTATTCGTTACTCTCTTTTCATGTAGAGCTGAAGATGAGAAGGTTACCGAACTGAAAATTGATATAATTCACAAACCAGATTCATGTAGCCGTACGGCTAAAAACGGTGATATGCTCACAATGCACTACCGAGGATCATTGTTGGATGGCAAGGAATTCGATTCAAGTTACTCACGTAACGAACCGTTCAAATTTCAACTTGGCCTCAGTCAAGTGATCAAAGGTTGGGATCAAGGTCTGGTAGGTATTTGTCCTGGTGAGAAACGTAAGCTCATCATTCCACCACATCTTGGTTATGGTGATGTCGGTGCAGGTGGTACTATACCACCACGTTCAACTTTGGTGTTTGACATTGAGTGTATCTCAATCGAAGATGGCGAGCCAATAGTAAATATTTTCAAAGAAATCGACATAGATACTGATAATCAAATATCACGCGAAGAACTTAGAGATTACCTCAAGAAACAAGTGCCTGAAGGTGTTGCCGGTGCACCAGATCTCTCGGCACAGGACAAACTGATCGAAGACATTTTCAAGCATGAGGATGTCGACGAAAATGGTTACATTTCGCACGACGAGTTCAGTGGGCCTAAACATGATGAACTGTAAATGCCATCATTTCATCCACTATTTTAAAACTCCATTTGTGGCATTTTTTTTCATTTCTTTTTGTTTCCAATTAATCAAATCATGCAAGTATAATGATTGTTAACATTATAATAAAATTGTGAGATAAAATTGTGAGAATCAGTCGATTGAAATGAAATAGAAATAAAGAAATAAAACAAACAAACACAAACAAACGAACAAATGAGTAGTAGTAAGATTAAATGAATCTGACTACAAATAGAATGGAAATCTATCGTGGTAGTTGTTAATGATGATGATGATGATGATGATGATGAAAACGGTGATAAGGATTAGTCCTAGCGCGCGTGTCCACATGCACACATTAATTGATCGTTGTCTGAATCATCACATTTTGAGATCTTCTTGTGCTTCGAGACTACTGATTGTCTTTTTGATCCGAAGAGCAGTTAGTCTAGCGGCTGCATTATGATACCAGCATTCTTTCATAATTTTTGACATTACACGCAGTGCCTACATACAAAGTAATAATAACAATAAGACAATTGGCGAAATACCGTTATAAATAGGAATGATAAAAACTTACCTCACATGACTGCCATCTGTTGGGGATCTGTGGGCGTTGTCTTTCGACGCACACAACTTTTCTCATGTCATCAAGTGTTGGATCGTACGGTACGACATCGTAGTAAGGCATTTGATATTCTTCATAGATGCCTATTTTTTAAATCATATAAACAATATAATGTGAGAAACACTAAACAATTTATAGTATCATCGTAATCACTCACCTCCAACATTGCATCGACGGGCAATCTCCCAGATGCACAGTCCAAAGGAGTATATATCGGCACGTTTGAATGTGTCAAAATGACTGGTATTAATTGTATCGTCCAGCACCTCTGGTGCTAGATAACGTTTTGTTCCGACACGTGTATTTGGTGGTATGTCCACCGAGTTTGTCATAGAATCGTAACGTACCGCTAGTCCAAGATCGGCAATCGCACACGTTCCATTATTCTTCACCAATATATTCTTGGATTTAAAATCACGATGTGCAATAGCCGGTTTACCTTGTGTGCCAAGAATTTCCATATGAAGATGTGCCAAACCGTTAGCGATCGAAGAAGTCATCTTTAACATTCCTGCAATGTCCACGGTATTCTTGCTTAAATAATCAAACAATGAACCACGTTCGTGATAATCCGTAATCAACCATAGTTGTGTCAATGTACCGCTATCTATAAAGATTACAACAATAAAAAATAATGAATCAGTATTGAATAAGTACAAGTTTTTTTTTTTGATTGTTACCTTTATTGTCAGCGGCAATAAATCCTAAAATATTATCATTTCGTAGCATAACTGTTTGATAAATTTCTACTTCACGAAACCATGATTGCTCATCTCGCGACGAAAATATTTTCACAGCGACCGATTCTCCACGCCATCTGCCACGCCATACTTCACCGAAACGTCCTTTGCCAATCACCTCGAGAAGATGAATCTGTCGTGCAATGCTACGTTGAACCAGCAATGGCAAACCTGAACCAGAAGTAGTATCCAGTAGAAAATCTTTCAACGATCGTCCAGGTATAAGAGGATCTCGACTAGCGACACTGCCTTCGACATCACGCACGAAATGTCTCTTCTTTTTCTCCGCCAACATTGAACGCTTACGGTAGACAATAATAAACGCCAAGGCGAGCAAGGTCACCAAGAGTGTTATCAATCCAGCGATCAATAAAGTTTTATAATGTGTCTTCACAAATGATGCTACGATGTTAAATGTAAAATACAATAAGACAAATTAATAAACAAATTCATATTGCTCGTAGCAAAAGCATAACAAATAACCAAAGTTGAAAAAGATAAATAAAGACAACTGTAAGAGAGAATAGACATAACAATTGATGAACCAACTATAACAACGAGTACGGTAGACATCCATAAAGACGAGAGACATTACACGCACACGGGCACACTGACACACCCACCTGAAAACGAATCATTCGAAAAACTCTCCTCTTCCAGCATGCTTATGTTGAATTTTAGATCGAGATTACAATAATCATAATCATAACAACATTTGTGTATGTTCGAAAGAGTACTCGCTCGTTTTTGAACACCATGATGGATTTTCGATCGGCTGCAAAATATATCTGTGTAGGCATCTATCTCATTTGATTCATCAATAATTGTGTACAAGCAAAAGCGAATCGGCGAAATGAACAGTATATAGGAAAGAGTAAAGAGCAAAATTAGCAAATAAAATCGTAGTTTCTTACCATCTTCTTGAAAAAATTGTGAGCTAAATTTCGCATTAAGATTACACAAATCTCCAGTGGAACAGCACTTGATTTCAAGTACATTGCTTAGTAAATTAGACGAATGACATGGAACTGGATGTTCGGGCGGTAGCAGATCGCTAGAATCGAAACATCTTTTTGTTTGATTTTCAACAGGACAAAGGACAAAACACAACAAAATATTAAAACACAAAAAATAAAAAAACAACAATAGAGTTGAGTTAATTTGATTTCACGATGGTAAACATTAAAACGCAATCGATAAATCAGGGGTAAACAACATGAATACACTCTTTCACTACACATACCTGTACGAAGTAAAAATCTTTCCATTATCACGATAAAGTGTTGCCGAGCAGACACCATCGGTGACGCACGTGTAATTCATTTGTTCACAAACATCACAATGACACGATATTTCCCTACCTTGACCTGTAAGAAAAAAAGTATATAAAAAAATGATTAGCTTTGTTGCTCGATCAGCGTAATTAAAATCCTGTTTACAAAATCTTTGACAATAATATTTTTTAAACTTTAATATAAAATAAAATTCTTAACTACGTTCCAGTCAACTTGCTAGTGATCTCGTAAACTTTTCCATTCTTTTTAATAATTTTTGGTCGTTTTTCACGATAGCAAACTGCTGCCACAATTGCGGCACCATATCCACTACCATCGTTGGCCTCAATCAATTTAAACTGTTGCGTACATTATATGTTTTTAAAAAGAACTCAATTTTTTCGGTTACCCATTTGCGAAAATGAGGATGATGTGCAATCAAAGAGCCATCATAAGCTATTGATACCATTTCCTGTGGTATACGTTTCATTAATGCCCATAAACCAGATGCAACCATGTAGGCGGCACGTTTGGTAATACGATTACATCCCATATAAATGATACGTATATCCTCATCATTTGGTTCACATTGTTTGAACATTTGACGAACGGCATTACGTGTATTTGTAAATGGTGAATTGATCGTATCTTGATCAATCATAGACATGTACTTTGTTGCTATCGAATTTGTTCGTAACAACTCCAATGGTAATCGTCCACCAAACAGTATATTCTTTTGTACAAAATTCAATAAAAGACGACGAAATATTTCACAAACATACATTCCCGATATACACTTTTCAAATAGTTGCTTTTTTGGATTGATTGATTCATAATCTAGTGCACGATCCCATGGTGTTCGTGCAAATTCTAACACCTCATTATCACCAAAAGAGCCCCATTCACAATTGATGACCACCTGCTTTGGATCGCCATAATTAAACGGCCATTTTTCAATCTTTTCCAATTTTTCTACATAGCAAGCATTCGAACCTGTACCAACAATCAATCCAATCATACAATTTTTATCTTGCAAAGCTCCAGCAATCAACGTTCCTGTGGTATCATTAATAATAGCCACAACATCTACATATGGTATAGATTTGTGCATTTTGCGTCGTAACGATTCTTTCAATAAACGTACAACATCATTTCCTACAACACCCGGACAGCAGAATGCTTTAGTCCACGTGACAAGTGTCGCCTCAGCTAGACCATGCTGCTGTAGTGGAAAACTAAATGTGAATCCTAATGCTATACGAACACCCGCAAGATGATGCTTGATCGAAAATGCCACCACATGCTCAGCGATAAAATCAAACAAAAATCGACCATGTCCATAACGTAATTCAAATGGTATCTCATTCTTTTCACAATCAATAATCTTTGAACTGGTACGAGTGAACTCTACTAATAGTACACGAAAGTTTGTACCACCAAGATCAAGAGCCAGATAGTGACCACGCTCCTCACTATTTGGTAATGATCGTACATATGTGAGATACATTTTGATTGTTGAATCTCTAGTTGATTTGAGACCACGATCAAATTCTCGTGTAATCAGTGTGTCGACACGTTTATAATCATCATCGCTGAGTTCCAAAGGTAACGATAATAAACTTGCTTGTGCAAAATTGTTTGATTCATTTTTACGACTCATTGTTCAACTATCAACAATAACATTTCAATGGCTACGTATGTATGTGTGTAGTTTGTGTTGTCGAATAATTCATTGTTTCAAATAAATGAAATTAACTTTACAAGGTTTACTTACATTGCAATGCACACAACGTGAACAATGTGATCGTCACCAATATTGATATAATCCTTTTCATTGCAAACATTTTGATCTTATGATAAGCTATATTCTTGATCCAGATAATGCACAAATCGAATACGTTGATAATAATGTAAAACAAATTAAAATGTTTACACAAAGTTGCCAGTTTTTTCTTCTATCGATAGTAAGATGCCGTTTAGTTGAAAAGATTGCGAAAAAAAGTGTCGACACAAAATTAGTGTCGTGAACGATGCCACCGATCCACCATTTTCTGGCACGCGAGAGTAGTAAATATAATCCTAGATAATATTAAAGCATGATTGGGGAATAACTTATCACACTCCTAGGAAACAGGGGAAAAAATATAACGGGGTAGGGCGAAACGTTCACAAAACAAAGGCGAAGGCGACGCGAACACTGAAAACACACACACACACACACACACACACAGAGCACTGAGAAAGAGTGTGCACACACACACACACACACACGCAGACATCACACCACACAAGCAACGACGCTGCTACTGCTACTCAGTCGATGTTGATGCTGATGCCAAGTATGCACACATAAGAACGAGAACAAGAGAACGCGCACCAAGCTAGCACGAATATGTCCGTGAACTACGCCTGTACATGACTTACACACTCGACTCACTATTTTCACTCGGCCCGCCCACTCTACACTGTCGGCTATTTTATTAATTTCACTAGTAACTGCATACTATTTACTATCACTTTGGCTGTAAATTGATGAAAAGATATCATCGTGTGAGAAGACTCTCGTCGACGCAAGTGATCAATAGATTATGTCATTGACTAGTGTCCCGACATACACATAAAAATCGATTCGATTCGAAATGAACAAGTATCCACTCAAACGAAATGATGAAGATTCGGATCATCATAACCGAAATTATGATTCGTACGTGAAACATTCTCGAGCAAGCGAATATTCGCGTTCCCGAGGCAATAGACGTGATGATGATCGTTACGAATCATCCGACGAATGGCATATTCGTAATGAACGCTCATTGCGTGATATATATTCACCAGTTGTACGCTCAGATACGTCACCAGTTCGTGAACGAATTTTAGAACGTGAAGAATATATTGAACCATTCCGATTCGAACATTACCGACGTTCACCTGAATCATCAGATTTGTTGGCACCCTATCCATCAACATCACGTTCACCGAATTCATTTAATAAATACCGAAGAACTTCACGTTCTCCTGATCCATCGTCATCGAATCGATATCGTCGATCAACCCCAGGACCCGAGTCTCCAAGCACAATCGATCGATATCGGCGTTCACCGGAATTACCATCTCGGCGGATCTCACGTTCACCAAAAGCAGAGGATTTAATAAACAACTATCGTTCCGAATTATTGAGTCCATCAAGTAAACATCGACGTACATCACCAGATGCATCCAAAAATAAGCGTTCACGAGAATCTTATTATGTTGAGGGTGTCACGAGTCCAATGAGTCCAAAAAGAACCCGTTATGATTGGCTTGATCAAGAGTCTCGACATACATCAAAACGAATATCATACTATGCGGATAAAACTGAAAGTTCGCATGATGATCATCACCATCGTTCACGGCTTCATTCCAAGTATTCATCGGCATCATTAGCCGACACGAGACGCACGCCATCACCATCTCATCGTTCTAGGTATGATCTGACGTCGAGTAAACTTAAAAGTAAGATTAGTTCAACACAATATTCATGGAATGAAAATTCAGATAAATATGAATCGTCAAGAAGTCGAGATGAACGTAGAATCTACGATGATCGCCATGATGATCGTCGCGATGGCCGACGTGATGATCGTCGCGATGATCGTCGCGATGATAGACGTGATGACAGACGTGATGATCGCCGTGATGACCGTTGCGATGACCGTCGTGATGATCGACGTGATGATCGTCGTGATGACAGACGAGATGGCCGACGTGATGATCGTCGAGATGACCGCCGTGAAGATCGTCGAGATGGCCGACGTGAAGATCGAAGACATCACGAAGATCGGAAACGTGATTTTGACGTTTTCGATCATTACAATAACCGTGCTAAGAACGATGCATCCCCTACACGTCGACACAAACATTCAAACAACGATCGTGATAAAGATAAATCACCAAAACGCAGCACTGGCGACGATTTTAATGCTCGATTAAGTCGTAATATGGATAGTAATAACAATGATAATGAACAAGCGTCATCTTCAACCAAATCTTCTGTTTTGATATCAGTCACTTTGCCATCTACATCATCCCCTGATGAAACAAATATGATCTCTAAAACAGAAGACACGTCTTCACCATCGCATCAAAATAAATTGATTAATAAAGATCGTAATGGAGGCAATGGAAGGAATACAAACAATAATAATAACTTGACGAATGTTGGCAAACGAACAAAAAGTCAGCAGTCTAATGTCTCACCAAATGGCAATTCATCTGGAAAGTCACCATTACGTTCAAAGCAACGGCCAAATACTACTGGTCAACGACATCCGAATGCTTCTCCTGGTACCCCATCTCCCGATCGTTTGTCCGATACGAGTTCACCAAACGATGAGTCATATAAAAGTTTAATACCAAGTTTGGCACGTTTCAAGCAATTTTTTCGTGATGATTTAGTTTCGCATGTTAGTGGATGGCCAGCGGAAAAAGACAGAGAAAAGGTAATGTGTTTAAAAATAAGAAAATATTTTTTAGTTTTCTTTTATAACATTCTTTTATTTTCAGGATAAACAAATCGTGGAAAAAGTCAATATGTTACTCAATCATTCTTATGCAAGAGCATCTACAGAGCTTAAACTTCAACGTATGGCCATATCGCTCATCAATGTTGGTAAAATAATTCGACAAATAGAGTAAGTTACAATTGAACAATTGATTATTTGTATATCTAAATGAATGTTTTGTTTAGATGCGAATCTGTTAAAGTTGGATTACAACAGCTTCAGGAATGGAATCTCAAGCACACACTAAATATTCAAGTAGTGCAAAAAAAATTATAAACTTGTTTTTTGATTTACCCACCATATTAAGGTGTTTTCATTGTTTTAAAAAAGAAAATAAAATGAAGAATGTTTACAAAGACAAACATTTTGTACGAATTATATTATCATAAATTCATCAAACATTAAGTGTAATTTAAACATTATTCTCATTACGTTTTGTGTCATTTGTTAAATTACGATCGTTGGTTGTCGGTGTGTTTATAACCGTAAATGGATATTTTGCATATAATACGATGCATACGCGACAATAGCGATCGAGATGATTGTGAATACATTGATCGATATTGAAAATATAAAATAACTTAGAATGGCAGTTAATAGTACTTCAATAGCTGTTGCATATGATTTCATGATCGAATTGAATTCTTTGATAAGTAAACTTGTAGATATACCACACAATGAATTGTTAAGAATAATAATGAGCACTAGTGCACTGCTAAATATTCGAATGTCAAACAGACTCTCAACAATATTCTCATTATCATGAACGATCACAAGAAAGAAGTTGCATGCGATTGAATCGACATACATGTACATATTCTGTATCATTATGTGAACCACTTTTTGTTTGCCTTTCAAAAGATATTCATTGTATACACCAGAGAAACATGAACAAAATATCTAGATTACAAACATTTAAAACATTAATTAGAAAAATGTATCATTTATATTAGTAAAGAGATTACCTGAACGAAAATTAGTGCCAAATAGCCGTTGATAAACGAACGTGATTCATGTTCATTGGCTCTACCAATATTTTCGAGCTCTTTTGTTATACAACCAAAAGTAAGTAACAGTAATGATATCCATTGTATACGAGATAGATAACGTTTAAATATAATCTGATAGATAACACCAGTAACTACTATTCGAAGTTGAAGTAAAATATTATATGTTGTCGGATCATAGTAGGCTAGATTGACATAGGTCAGATTATTATACACACAATACAATGCTGATGGTATCAAGTAGTTGATTAGTAAATCGATATTCTCAACAAATTCTGTATATAATTTATTGATTGTATGATCTTTTAAATAAAATCCAACAGCTATTGTTAATTTGAGAACTTCGGTAAAGAATACAACCGCACGTGTATTATAATCATATGTGGTAGTATTCTCTTGTTTCGATAAACGAATCAATATTGCTTGACTTATATATAGTAAGACGTAGAAAATGAAAAATAAAAACAAACGACGAGTTGGAAATATCTCACGTAGACGATCGTTCCAACTCATCATGACAAATGGAGAAGAAGATGAGATGATGATCGGGTATGTTTGCAATGATAATAATAATGATAGTGGTGGTGGTGGTGGTGGTCGATGCTAGTACTATACCATTGACATTTCTGATAGTTTATAACGACACGACCGATTTGTTTCGACAGTTCAACAGTTTAGTGGTATGCGGTTATAATCGAGTTTTACAATAAACAATAACAAGTGTGTAAACTTAGTCAACAAAACACACGTATCGGGTATTTACGTTTATCGTCCACAAATGGAATTTGATTGTTGTGTGTAAAATAGATGGTGGTATATTAGTTCTTCTTTTAACCTGTTTAGTGTATTTGGTGATAATAATAATAATAATGATGATGATGATGATGATGATGACACACTATTGACACTGATACATGTCAACGTTTCAAATCGAACGTGTATTTGTGCTAGACAATATCGATGAATCATGAGAATAGTGATACCAGACTGTTCATTATACTGTGTTGTTGTGTCATGCTAGCCGACCATAATAAGTGTAGATATCGTCAGGTGCGAGTGACTGATTGAGTGAGTAACTGTGTGTATATTTATTACAACGAGGCACTACCCGACGTCGTTCTCAATAATGATAATCTCTATGGTTTATAGTGATCTTTGTAATTTGTACGTGCTTGCACCTAACACACAAATCAATATGGACGTCATATGCAGCCTGAGATGTTTATTGAGATGTTCATTATAAAAAACAACTCGGTAGTACACGTTCGAGTACGTTTTCTTAAATAATAATTTATCTCAAATGAATGCCAAGTGTTTTATTTTGTTTTTTTTTTTGGGGGGAATATACGTCAAGTTAATCCTAATATTTTTGTTTTTTCTTCATAAACTCAAGTTTCATTTTCATAAACGATGTTAATCTACTCTTTTTTTCTTCTTACTATCAGCGACACAGAGTTTGATGTACGTATGTAGACGCGAGTTTGAATTGTATTTTTGAGATAAGTAGTAATACACACACCAATTCCTCTACTTATGAATAAGTGTATATTCAATGTTGGATTATGATCATATATACTATGGTCCAATGTTCATATAATAAATGTGAACATTGGATGGGTTACCGAGTCTACTACTATAATGATCATAATAGTAATTCAAATCGTTCATGTGACGATAAGACCGGTGGATAGACAGGATATGCCTCACAGGAAGTTTATCGTTTGTTTTATTTCTTCTTCACTCTACGGGTTGTTGTTATTGTTGTTGATGATGATGATGTTGTGTAGTGTATAATTCGATGACGTTGTCTTTTAATGTTAAAATGTTCACAGTGATTAGTAGAATTGATTCGAAATTTGAGTATAGTCTACAAAATGCATTCGTCAACAATACTTGTGTTATTATTATGTTTTGTATTTATTCGATTGAAAGTTCAATCACAAACAATTATTCCATTCAATGTAGATTTGAATCATCCAATTCGTATGCCTGATACGAAAACATTAAACGAACTACTTACTCGAAATGCTGATCATTCACCAACACTATTCGGCAGTACTATTGTCGGTACACGTGATACTGTTAATCAAAAACAGAATCTTTTTTTTGGTTCACCTAATTTACGATCAAAATTGAACAATTCATTAATAAGTGGTGGTCTATTTCAATGTACAATCGATTCGGTAGATGTTGACAATGTCAAATGTCACGAAATGACACTTAACAATGGTAATATTCTATTGCTAGATTCGATTCGATTCAATACACTAATCAATTTTATTTATTCTGTTTTTAGTTGCCACAGCTAATTTATTTGCAACAAATCGAACGAAAACATTATTAGGTTCAACATTGGGTGTGACAACAACTAGCGTGATTGTTTGTGCACCAACCTATGTTGGTGGCAATGATACACCCGAAGGTTTGTGTTTTGTTATAAGTAAAACAACCAACGAGCCCGAGTTTGCATTTAAATATCCATCACAACGATTGATTGTATCGAATCGACCATATGACTCGCATAATTTATTTGGTTTCTCAATGGCTTATAATGGTATAGCCGATGAGGTGATTCTAGGAATGCCGGGACATATTGATTTTGGTGGCACAATTGTTAGTTATAATCAAGATTTTACACCACAACTTGATCGTGAACTTAAATCTCGTGTGAATGCCTATCTTGGCTATACGATTGCATTCTTTTCATTCGCTGGTGATGGTATTCGTGCAATAGTTGCGGCATCACCGAAATTTAATAAATTCACTGGTAAAGTTGATTTTATCGATTATGATTTTGGTTCAGTGATACATACGATATTTTGGTTGAAACGATTCAGTTGGCGAATACTTTGGTGCATCTATTAATCACAGATATTAATCGTGATGATCGTGGTGATTTGTTTATTAGTGCACCACTATATACATTTGGTAACCGACGTGAAATTGGTCGTGTATATTGGTACAATAATCTACGTGATATTCGACGAAATCCTCCACAATTGATAATGGCACGAAATGCAAAATCGTATAGTCGATTCGGTACTACAATGACCAGTATCGATTTAAATCGTGATAGTTTTCGTGATATTATTATTGCATGCACCATTTGAAGAGAATGTTGGCTCACAATCTACCGGTGCTCTTTATATATTCTATGGTGAGAGTAAAGGTTTAGATATTCGTACTGAACGACGAATAGCAGCGAGTGATGTTCGTACTAATTGTCAATCTACTCGGATTTGGATACTCACTATGGACTGGTAATGATTTAGATAATAATGGATATCACGATCTTGTAGTAGGATCGTTGATTAGTGAAACTGTTATCGCACTACGATCAATGCCAATCATCAAATTGAATATAACTACCGAATTCGATCGTAAAGGTATCAATTTTACTGATGCACAATTTTATGTAAGCTATTGTATTGTGACTGATTCATTGAAACCATTCACACATGAATTGATCTATCATGTTAATTTCACTGTCACCGATCGGAAACTTCGTTTGAAAGAGCAACGTGTAAAAATTAGAGATATGTTTGCTATTGTAAACAGTCGATTAGAACATACATGCAAAACGAATGCGTTTCATGTACAAGTGAAAGATCAAGAGGAGATATCGGATATTATTACACCGATTGATATGATGTTAAGTGTCACACTAATCTCTACGTCGAGTATTATACAAAATGGTAATGTTCGTTTCTGTTCAGATTGTCCAATTGCACAATCAGTGATGAGATTCGATGAAATTGGTTTTGAACATGGATGTGCTAAACGAATGTGTGAGGCCGAACTAAGTCTGATGGTTGGTATGAAATATGGACCAAACACTCTAATGGGTACTCTAGTACAGGGTGTACACAATTCACTTGATTTCACTTTACGTGTAAATAATATAGGTGAATCATCGATTAATACACTATTAATTTTACGTATGAAACCACAAGTGCTCACATTAATTGATACAGCCGATTCGGTCAAATGTCGTTTGGATATACTCGAGTATGTTTGTGATGTAAGTCGTTTATTACAAACAAATCATACTGAAGAATTACTATTACGTTTCGATACTGATAATCTAAACACTGATCGTTTAGTGTTAGATTTTGGATTAAACAGTAGTAGTGCAATTCGTGATAAGAGTATGATTACACATACAACAATGGTTGAGATAGCCAAACAAGCATTATTCGAATTGGTCGATTCATCATTATTCACAAACGATACATTTCTCGGATCGTACCGAACGTAAAACATTTCAATTGTCATTAGTGATTGGTAAACGTGGACCTAGTACAGTGGATGGGACACGATTACAAATTTATTTACCCAGTAATATTGTCGACATTGAACAATCTTATCCACATCGTTGTTATCGTATAACAAATAGTAAAACTATCATCTCGAATCCATTATTGATAAATGATTCATTAATAATCAATTGTGACGATTATAATGATGATGCAAGTAATAGTAATAGAATGTGCTCACAATATGAATGTGAATTAGCACGATTCAATTCGGGTTACAATAGTATCAATGTTGACTTTACATTGGTTTTCCATGCCTCACGTATACCCACCAAACTGATCTATCATAATTTTATATTTCGTGTTCGTTACCAATTGATCACTAACGATACGGTATTGATTGGTGGTAAAGGATCAGCAATACTTGCCACAAGTGATACTGAATTTGTGTTTGTAAAACAAACTACTGGTGAGAAAACTCAAGCCAGTCCATTGATTGTATTCGGTAGTGCCGGTGTTGGTTTGTTCATTCTATTAATTACCACATAGGCATTGATAAAGGTAGTACTTGTAAAAGAAACAAACATAATTGTTCATACGTCACTAATGTTTACTTGTTGTTTTATAGCGGGGATTTTTCGTCGAAAGAAACACGAAGAGATACTTCGTGCGAAACAACAACGTATGTCGATGAGTCCCCAATCAATTGCTAATGTTCAAATTACCATTACCAATACCAATGATGAGTTGTCGTTTCCTAATCAACCACAAAAAAGGCGTTAAGTTAAAAACGAATTTTTTATATTTATATAAATCACAATAATTTTATTATCATTATTAGTGTAACACATGTGTTGTACAAGAGATCACTCGTTACACTTGACGATTATCATTCTTCATCTTCAATATAAAGGCACATTATTTTTTCTTTGTTTCGCTTGTTCACAGTGATAAGAGAGATAATCGGAACACATATATGCATTCGAGATAAATAGAGTAAGATAATAATTAACAACAACAACAAAATAGAATTTGAAAAATAAGAGTGCAAACGATTACAAAAGAGAGATCGAAACACCCGAGGATAAACAATAACAATTGAACAAAAATTAAAAGATTCTAGTACGCTTGCAGTTTGAAGATGGTGAGTCCACACTACCGTTTAGGCGATCATCAAGACGATCGTTCATCATCATCATTGAAGCGCTGCGTTTGAATCGCAAAACATTACGTTCATATTCTAACTTGATGAAATCACTTAGTTCTCGATTACTTTGGCAAGTTATGTCTTCTAGATATTAAATATATATATATATATATATATATAATTAATGAATACAGTAATGAAAAATATATAAAATATTGGATAAACTTACGTGATATTGCTTCCATAAATGTTCTCATACCATCCTCGTTTTTATCTTCCGGTTCAACAAGGCTCAATTGAGACATTTCAAACGCGAAATCAGGAAAATCCCCTGAAAAATCTAATTTTTCACGAAATACATTGTAGAAAGGAGGAGAAGTAGAATTAAGAGAACAGATAGAAGAACAAATAGGATATACAGCAGAAGCATAAGAACAAATAGAACGAATCTGCGAACAAGGAGTATAACGAATAGGAGAACAAACAGAATTTAGAGTATGAGAACGAATAGCAGAAGAAGAAAGAAAGGAGTTAATAGAAACAGAAGTAGGAGTAATTGAAGACGCAAGAGAAGTGAAAATTGAAGAAACAGATGTAGGATAAAGAATTCGAATACAGTTAGCTAAACGACCAGAATTAACAGAAGCTAGATTAAGTGAAAGATCCGAACAATGCTTAATTGAACGATTTGGAGAACGATCAAGTAAACAATTCGGACAGGGATTATTTAATGAACAACCATAAAGACTATCTGAATCTGGAGAATTTTGCCCAGGAGAATCCGTAGAACAATCAGGTGACTGATTAAGTGGACGTTTAGATGAACGTTTAGGCGAATTATCAAGTGGAGGTTTAGGTGGACAATCAGATGAACGTTTAGATGGTTTGGTAGAACGAATAAAAGAATGACCAGAACGAGATTTACGAATAGTACCACCAATTGGACTACAAGGACGAAGTGAACGGATAGAGGAAAAAGGTCGATTAGGATTTCGACCAGCTATGAAAGCTATTAAATCTTCACGACGAATGTAAGCTTTCTTCTTTTTCGCCCATATTTCAGTAACTCTCGATTACGTTTGTTAGCACCACCCTGGTAAAGAGTATCGATATAATCACGTTGAGTTTTATTAGAATCGGTGTATAATGATGACACCGATACTGATGCTTGTTGAAATGAATTCCAAAGATTTCTGTATTATTACTTTGACAATCTGAAAACAATTTAAAAAAAAATTCAGATTAGATTATAATTGAATAACAATAAAATTCTTGCAAACCTTTGTAGAGTCGAGCAATAGCAAATGCTGTAGCTTGAAAATGTTTAGATAAACGAAAAGCTACTTCCAGATTCTTTTGTTGAACAATTTCATCTGGTTCGGGTAAATCTTCTATAATTTTGATACATTTTTCCTCTATTAATGAAAACAGAGGTATAATTTTTTTGCTGTAACCTTCCATTCGTTCAAGAAAAACGAAAATAAAAAAGTAGAGATCCGTTTTTGAACGTTGAAGTGATGAAATGATAATAAACAAACATTAAACCAGCCGTGTAGGATTGAGTTGAATGTGAAATGACGTACAATACTGAAAGGTCATACGGTGTTTAAAGAAAAGATCACAGCAAATAGAAAATATTCACTAAATTATTGTAGAAACGGAGCAAACAAATAGAACTTTCATCATCACAATAAAACGGCACGCACACGCCAACGCACACGCACATATATAAACGAACTAGAGAGAAATATCGAACACACTAGCAGTACAGCATGTACAAGGGGCAGTGTGTTATGTGTTAGTGAAAGATGTACACACTCACTCTCTCGCATTTCTATCTCCTTACGCGTACATTGCAAATGTCGTACATAACATACGTTACTAGCCGACAACAGAATCACAAGATCACACTTCACTCAACTGTATATCGCTTATCACTTTCTAATCAGTGAAAGTGAAACAAACCGAATAATAATACAAACAACTTCAATACTTTAATGTTGCGTTTGTTCTTTTTTGTTGTTGTTATTATTGTTGTTGTTGCAAACAAAAAGAACACTCAAATAAATCTTACTATGAAACATAAACGAAAGTTAAAACAACAAACAATATCTCTATTGAACGACTTGAACAAATTTAGGGGTGTTTATTGTATGTGTAAGACATAATGCCCTATAAACCGAGATTTAGTATCGTGTGTGTCGCTACAATAGCCAGATTGTCCCGCAACTGGATATGTGTGTGAGTGATCTTTGATTTAATTGCCATTTAATTGCGTCGTTTACGACGGTTTTCACGCTCCTATTTGTAATTTAAAAAAAAAATTATTATCAACAATTTAAAACAAAAACAATCTTATATTTTACCTTGTTAGTAAGTATAACGACCAAATTACGGAAGATGGTAATCATATCCAAGAACAAAAGTACCGAATGTTGAATGTAGTCGGTCTCACCACGACGGCGCTTCTCAATGATAAGCGCGGTATCGTACACAACGAAACCGCACATCAAGGCCAATGAAGCATACACGTACAACTGATAGAAAGCGAACGATTGGAAGAAAATGTTCAACAAACTAGTGTAAAACAACAAAGTCAATCCAGACATAAGGAAACCACCAAGGTATAGTGATTGCTGAGTTTCACTATAGATCGAACTCATTGTGAAACAACCAAAGATGAAAACAGTAGCCAATATTGCTTTTGAAATGATCGAGGGATCAACATACAACGCACGTTCCAAGATCGGTCCCAGACCGTATCCTGCAAAGAAAGTATACCCCAATACCCAGCCCATACGAATGTTTTGATTCTTGCCATTATCTGGATTACTGTAGAAACCAATCAACGCACCCAACGTGAGAACCAGTGTAAGAAAACCACCCTGATTGAATATAAAAAAAACATCAATATAATGTTTGTAATAACAAATTAGAATAAAACAGATACTTACAATTACGTCTGGAAGACTTGTGTACAGAAATGCATATCCACCAAGATACGCCGACAATGATGAAACCGTCAATGTTCCATACACTTTCTTCATATGCGACTTGACGGGCGCCTCACTAATTACCAAATCATAAAAAGTTTAAAATATTGAATGACATTCAAAAACAATAATTAATACTTACAGTCGACGGTTCAATGAATTCAAAAATACGTCCATTTCGAATTGTTTGACTTTCGTTTGTTTGACTTTTTTTTACTTGGATGACGTGTGGTTAAAAGTTTGAGAACGTCTGAAATGAGAAAACAAACACAGTGAAAAGTGGGGAATGAGAAACTCAATCGATATAAAAATGTACACACACACAGTACAGTACTATTTATACTTGACTCACAAAGACGTACTCATGTACATGTACATGCAATGCACTGCAATTACAATCGAACTCTAGATACTTCTGGAAGCATTCGACTATTTCCACAGTTTATACTGTCATCTATTTACACCTCAGCTCACTGTTACTAACCGTACGATGACATATTAATCGATAATTCGGTGAAAAATTATACTTAAAACACGAGTACATTTGTTAACTTGGAAACGAGAAATCACAAACCAGTTTGGATAAACAAACAATATGGTGGTCATGCCAACACGACCTTAAAAACCTAAACTCGTATAATTATTCATTAAAATTTTTTTTTTTTAAATATTTTATAACAATATAACAAAACAAGCAATTTTTATAAATAATAATTCATATAAATTGTTTTTGAATAAAACATAGTGAGGAAAAAAAATATTATGATCTAGAATTCTTCATCCCAGCCGGTGAAATCATCTGGTGGAACTTCTTGATTGCCTTGTGGATAGCTGTCAAAGTTTTGCGTATCGGTAGCATTCACAATCTAATCGATAGTACACAAAGAGAAAAATAATATAAAAATATACGATATAAAAACAATGTGGCACTCTTACTTCAGGAACCATAGGTGGTGGATGCTTCTTCGATTTTATGGCTTCAAAATTAACAAATTTAAACCATCTACAAGAAAAACGACAATTTATATGAGAATGAACAATTGAATGAATAGAATAATTGATACTTACTCATGTTTCTTGATATCTTCGATACCACCTTTTTGATAGCCAAGTCGATCCGATGGATTATCTCTGCATAATTTCTTAATCAACAATATGGCTTCTCGTGAAATATAAACAGGAAATTCAATAACATCAATTCCTTTCAATATAATGTTATAGGTTTTCATTGGTTCCGAACCGGTGAATGGTGGCGTACCAGTGAGTAGCTCATACATTAGTACACCCAATGACCAATAATCAGCCGAATGATCATGACCACGATTTAAGATTATCTCCGGAGCAACATATTCGGGACTATTTACAAAAATATATACAAGTAAACATTCAAGAACAATGTAAGTTTATTATTGATAATGTTATTGGTTATTGGTTATTAATAATGATCACTTACGTTCCACAGAATGTCCATGTTTTTCGACCAGGTGGCAGTAATCGTTTGGCGAATCCGAAATCGGTAAGTTTAGCATAACCATGTTCATCTAATAGCATGTTCTCCGGTTTCAAATCTCGATAAATGATGTTACGCGAATGTAAATAATCGAAAGCCTCAATTACGCATGCAACATAGAAGCGAGCAGTGCTCTCACTAAAGGAACCTTTATCACGTAATATGGTCCATAGTTCTCCGCCCAGGCATGTCTCCATGAGCATATACAAATATTTACTATCTAATATAATCATTAACAGATACCAGACAATTAATATGAAATTTTAACGTGAAAGTAAAAATCTCACCTTTAAAAGTTTTAAATAGCTTCACGATAAACTGACAATTTGATTCGAGCATAATCTGTTTTTCGTTAAGAATATGTTGCTGCTGTCTTGTTTCAACAATTTGTGCTTTTTCATAACTTTCAATGCAAAACTCACTGATTTATCGTCTTTTAATGTGACCAATTCAACACGACCAAAACCACCAATACCGAGTGTTGCTTCAAAACGCAAATCTCTTAATGTTAGAGTTGAATATCGTTCGTTCAATCTACATAGAACAAGTACAACATCGTTATTAGAGGAATCTGAGCACCTAGTTTAGAAAAAAGAGAATCTCAAATCAAGAGAAAGAAACCATAGCCGCAAACAGAAAGATAGGGTGATACACACTTACATATAAGGAATATAGTGACATAAAGAAAAGGAGGGAGAGAATTACCTCGAGCAACAATTCGGTTAATTTGCTTTTGGGGTTGGGTTGGGTTAAGGATATGGATTAGCACAAGGGGTTAGAAAAACCAAAAGATTCAGTAATAATTAGAGACAATGAAAATGAAACAAAACAACAAGTATAATATTCATGTGTACATAGAACAAAGAAAATATCATACATTTTCCTTTCGTTATATCCTGATCGTATCGACGTGTTTTGATATCGTCCAAGTTACTAATCAATTGTCTAAAAGAGCTGTTGACAACAACAAACAAAAAAAG
>CAWUCT010000001.1:0-15239 GCA_963920635.1 Pseudeuparius sepicola | reverse complement strand
ACGTACATAGATAGTGTAAATACACTCATGACGTACTATCCTCCCCAAAATAATCATCATTCTATTATTTTATTTGCCACTCTCCCACGATAAGTCTATTTAGATAAATATTTACTGTCGAGAGGAGAGATAGAGGGAGAGAGATAGAGAGAGAAAAGTACACAAAGATGGTCTTTTTATACACTCACAATGGACTGGCGCTTAACATTTGCGACAGTGGATCCTACCCACACCGACACACATTATCTGGACTAATTATTGTCTTTCTCTATCTTTTCCACCAACAGTATATTTGATTTCGATCAAAATTTTATGTCAATCCTGATGAATTTCATCTATCAATTGGTGAAACGTGGCGATCTATCGCATGCAAAAAGTTTACGTGAAAAATGTTATGAAAAGTTACGTCTACGTGAGCAAGAGATGACAATATTAGTGAATGAAGAGCAACATTCACGTGAAATGCTTAATCATGAGATCACGGCCAAACCATCAACATTGTTGGCATTTAAATCCGAGCATCTAGCCGAACAGATGACTCGATTAGATTCGAAATTGTTTCACATGATTGAGGTAAATGAATTTGTTTGTTTGTTTGTTTGTTTGTTTGTTTGTTTGTTTGTTTATCTACATTATGCTAAACTATGTATGTTCTCTTTATAGATACCCGAAATGCTCATTTGGGCACAACAACAAAAAGAGGAGCTTGTACCGAATTTGTCACGTTTCACTGAGCATTTTAATAAAGTCTCATTCTGGATACGTTCACAGATTCTTTTATGTGAAGATCAAAAAGAACGTGAAAAGTATGTTTGGAAATTCTTGAAGGTGATGAAACATTTGCGTAAGATGAGCAATTTCAATTCGTATTTGGCAGTATTGTCGGCCATCAGTTCGGCACCAATTAGTCGTTTGGATTGGCCAAAAACGATGACCGATACAATTGAGGATTACCATAGTCTGATCGATTCGACTTCATCGTTTCGTGCAGTGCATATCGTTCGGCATTGGCCGTCTGTAAGCCACCGTGCATTCCATATATGTAAGTTAATGAGTGTGTACACTCTACTATCTCATTGTTTGTTCATTTTCTAACTGTTTGTTTATAATTTTATGTTCACAGTGGTCTCACACTTCAAGACTTGACATTCATAGAAGTGGGCAATCCAGGTTTTCTAGCCGATGGAACCGTCAATCTCGGCAAACGTTGTAAACAGTTTAGTATTCTGTCACAGATGAAACATTATCAAGAACAGTAAGTAAAACGACAACAGTATATGTTACGAACAATACTAATTATGATTGTTGTTTATATTAGTGAATATGGATTCGCTGATAATGAGAATATCAATGCGTATTTCGATAATTTCGATAACTCATTAACAGAAGAGCAAATGTGGCAGATATCGGAATCGATTAAACCACGACAAGTGACTAGTAATCTTGCAGTACGTCGCAATTTTAATGACTTTAATGAGGATGGTATTGCTGTGGACAATGTTGACGTTGCCGATGCCACCAATGATTATAATGTTGGCGCCTAATCGTCAAACAAACAGACGAACACACTAGTCTGGTCGTCGTCGTCGTCGTCGTGATCGACATTACACTCACACACGACATTGTCTACAGACACGTGTAGTCAACGTTACCTCTATCTCTTATTTCACTCGTACTGTTCTTATATAAACGACAATCAAATGTTAATCTCATTTATTTTATCTCTTTGTTTTGTTTTGTTAGTCTAGTGATATCTATACTTTTGTTATATCTTTGTTGTTTCCACTGTTGTTGTTGTTTTTTTGTTGTTGCTTCTTTAAGTCTTTAAATTCTTCTTGTTTCATTCTATTTTCTATTCCTTTTCTTTCGTTCTCAAAATTGTTTCATTTAATTATCTGGTTACCTTTTAATTTTTATATCTATCGTCGCGTCATGACAATTTTATCACCAATCACCAACACAACCATCATTATTTATTATATCTTACATTTTGTTTATAAAAAAAACAAGTTGGTACCCAAATTAATGCATTCGCATATCTTATGTTTACACTTTCGTCTCATCCACTTTATCAATGTTGTTTGTGGAAAGTTTTGTTTTTCTAATAAGATTCCAAACAACGATAGTACCTTCAAGTGTACACGTGACAAGTGAATGTTCACCAGATGATATGGCAATATCTGTAATACTCTCTGTAGATTGTCGATATTCATAGAATGCAGCATTTCTTTCTGTACAAGGATAATTAAACAATCGAATGTAACCAAGTTCATCACCAGTGATTAGTAATGTGCTACTTGGTGTACGCTGTGCGGTAATGTTCACTACCGTCGCTGGTAGTAGTTCATTGTCCCATGTACCACGTGCATCGTCTAGACCACTACATCGTGCATTATGCCAGCGTATATTGTCCGAAAAACGAGTGACATTACCGATAAAACGTGTATTCGTTAAATCCCATAAAACCAGTTCTTGATAGTTGTCTACAAAAAAAAGAGAGTCATCTTATTGATTTGAAAACAAAGTAGCAAGCTACAACTTACTATCATCGACAGCGGTCAATATAAACTGTGTATCGTGTGACCATTGTAATGCTAATACCGGTAATGGTCCTTTCAAAGTAGATACTTTCTCATAGTTATGACCGTCATTATCGACGGGCATTACATGAATTGAACCGTCAGCACATCCAGCTGCAAGGAAATCACCACCGGGTGCAAATGCCACACAGCCAATACAGAATTGACTAACCTGCAAGTGTTGCAATGTCACACCTTTGGTAGTCTCAACAATACTAATCCAATCCATTTACTGTGCCGACAGCTAGAACCGAACCGGTTGGATGAACAGAACAGCATACACATTGAACATCGACATGTGCACGCCAGATCAGTGCCGAGTTTGACCATCTACAAACGAATTGATCCAATGATACTGTATAAAAATGATCTTCATCACGTGGATCGAACACAACCGATCGAACAGGACTTTTATGGCCTTCATAAAGTACCGTATAACTAGTAGATTGTAATGACGAACCTTTTAATAATAAACCGGCAGATGTAGCAACATAAATATCAAAGTTGTCGGCGATTTTTGTTGGAAATGCCAACGATGTGATTGAACCACTTTGTTGTGGTAAACGTAGTGCATTCAATAATCGAAATTGACCATCGCCAACATCCCATGTTTTA
The DNA here is from genome assembly GCA_963920635.1 of Pseudeuparius sepicola. Lineage (NCBI taxonomy): Eukaryota > Metazoa > Arthropoda > Insecta > Coleoptera > Anthribidae > Pseudeuparius > Pseudeuparius sepicola. The sequence continues at coordinate 12,045 of CAWUCT010000001.1, read as the reverse complement.
ATACATCCCTCTTGATCGGCACTAATCAGTATACTATCGGCAGTCACTCTTAGGCATGTGATTGCCACTTCATGTCCGTTGACTTCTTTAATTGCAAATTCAAGTTTCTCGCCAACCTCAAATGGTGCCCATATAGTAAGATGACCATTGGAATCACCTGTCAACAAACTATTGTCATGTAGAAAATCAGCACAGCGTATCGATTTGACAATGGACGACGTTGTGTGTAGTGCTGTTCGATAATCGATTAATGTCTTTTTATTTGATTGTTGTTGTTGATGGGCATGATGATGCCAAACTACTAAATGTCGTTCACCGTACGTGACCACTATATCGTTCTCCATTGGATGTATAGCACCACCAAGAACACGTTCATTTGCATCGAATGTTTTGGTTACACTGGACAGTAATGATCCTTCCTGCCATTTCCACAATGATACACTCATCTCTTGTTCATTTGAACATATCACAAATAACGAGGAATCATATGCAAACTTCATATCAATTATCAGTTTGTTCAAAACTGATGTATTATCATTGTTCACATCGGTAATCACCGACATTGTTTGTAATGTCGATGCAGACCAAATACGAATGATCGTTTTGTTTGATTGACCATCAATTTGAGAGGTAGCTATTAATTCAGATGATGAATCAATACTCATACAATAAATATCATCAGTATGTTCCATGTAAAAACGTTGCCGATTCTCATCGACTTCCCATAAAACGGCGATCGTCCCCGTACAAAAGAGTATTTCGGATTTGTTTACATAAAGTAGATTCTGGCGTTGTTCACTGTTGAAACCAAACACTCGATTCATTTGAAGATAATGAGTTGGACAATTCTTTTCACCACGTAGATGACGTTCGTCCACTTTGCTTGCATCGAAGGTCATTTGTTTGGGTAATGCAGTTGTCGTCGCTTTAGAAGGGACTGTACTCATTAATTTAGTTGTTGCTTGTGATTGTGATTTACCTAACGTTGGTTTGATACGTTTATTATTGTTTACAATAGTCTTTGGATTGTTTGTTTGGATTGATGCTTTCGAAGTCGTCATATTATTATTGGTTGTAGCAACACGAATCGGGCGGTTGTTCACACTTCTTTTTACATTCGTCATTCTCTTGTCAGTGTTTCCTTTCATTTCATTAGATTTTCCTTTAGATGTCGTACTGTTTGCTGTACTCTTGTTCATTTTTTTCTCTTCCCCTTTCGCTTGCTTTGGTTCGATTTTATTTTCATTCTTGTTTATGTTTGACCTATTTTTATCGTTTATGGTCATCTTTCCTTCTACAATAATTTTGATCTCTTTCACTATTGGTTTCTTTCGATTAGAGTTTGTTCTTTGAACATTTGTCATTTTAATTTTTGATGATTGTACGGATGTTTTCGATTGTTGATCTAATGTTGGCTTATTATCATCGGGTACTATTGAAGGCACATCAGTATCGAAACTTGTTTTTGCAGTATCGGGTGGTGATGTTCGAATGATGGTCGGTATTTTTGTTTGACGTAATGGTTCATTTGATAACGATCGTGATATTTGATTCTTTTTCAATTTTGTATTGGTTCTTGTACGTCGCTCAAGTGATGCTTTTCGTTTAGCCAATTCATGTTCCTTTACAGCCATTTTTGATGATTCGGCTACAATCTTTTCCGCATAACGTTGAATTTGTTCATATTTTTCAGAACTGATGGTATCAAGTGAAAAGTCGATTGTTTGCGGTTCGGTATGTCTCCGGCTTGTTATTGATCGTGACGTATCACTTGCTTGTAAGTTTGGTTGGCATTTTATTGATTGTTGCTTTTCTAATCTTAATGAACCTTTTCTTTTTGATGATAGAACCGGTATATTAGAGATCGATGAAGATTTTGATGGCGATGGCAATGGCAATGATGTTGGTGGTGTTTGTTGTGGTTGTGCTTCAGCAACATACTGACTTGGTGCATGTAGATCAATATTACTTATACTGTTACGTTGAACGCCAGGTGAAATGCTTGATCTATTATCACCAACAGAATTGGCTAGCTGAAATTGTCGAGTGAACTCGGCTGTAATGGGCAAACTCTCCATAGAACGATGTAAACGATTGGTCGACATTAATCTCAGCACGTCGTCGTGTTGATTTGGATCAACATAAAACACGTCCACTTCTTTCATATCGTCACGAAGTTGCTCTACACTGGTCACACGACGTCCGTTGCTTGTGAACATTCGAATAGCATGCGGCATTTCGACTGCCACACCTAGATCGTGTACGATCAACTCTAGCATTTTTGGTGATCGAAGATTGAGCACAACTTTAGCAACAATCGAATGATCTTCATTGTTCACTACCGTTATCACTCGATGTTCAAGTGTTGGTGATTTCAACAATGTGGCACGATCGGCAATGGCATACACACTATTATGTTTCGATGATAATGGCCTTAAAAGACGAAGATCCTGATCGGTTCGAGTGCCATTACCATGAGATTTGCGATACACCGGACCCATAAATTGTCCATAGGTGAATGGAATGAAATTTCTTGATCCGGACACGACATACTCTTGTCCATGTTCAAGTTCATCGATTGTTATTACACGTTTGCCGTTCAATGAGAACACGTACTGTACACCGTTCAACAATTGTGGACATTTTTGTGTTAGATGTGCACACAGACTTTCGAATGATTGAAAGTCTCGTCCGGGTACCAACGAGACGGTCAGTCGTGGCAGGTATGGCTTGCCATTATGATAAAAGTGCACCTTACGTGCCTGCCGCTGTCGTGCCTCACGTACCGCTCGGCTCATGCTCGCGTACGGTAATGCGATTACTGTACATACTCGTCGCTAGTGTTGTGTACCTAAGTTATTGTTTTACACTTGGAACACAACCAGTGCAGCAGTATGTGTTATGGCAACCATCACTCTCGGTCGTCACGCTCGCCAATTGGAGCACATCCGCCTTTTCTTTCTCTCTTTTTCTTCTGACTCCAAATTTGCTCTCTTTATTCTCACTTGCACCACCACCCCCCTGCGTTTGGCCTAATCAACTTTAGTACAAACTCTACATACAACGAAAAAAGAAAGAAAGAAAGAAAGCTCTTCCGCATTTTTCTACTCGAACAATTAAATTGGTGCTCGCACCCATATATACACAAAACACTGACCACCAGAATGGAAATAAAGAGAGTGACATGAATCATTCGAGTGACACGCACACGAAACTCATTACTGCCACCAGTATGCGACACACACTCACACAACATTCACTATTACACCCCAGGCGTGTGGAATAGACGCAACTTGGTCGCAATCCCGAATCGAGTCTCATCATTCACTGTCTATAAATATATCCATAATTAATGGGTCACTTTTCACTTGTTTTATATATAAATATATATATATATATATATATATCTTTTCTATATACTCGCTCTCATTATTAGATTGTGACACTGGCAACTTGATTAGCCTACAAATCCACACACACACACACACACACACACAAGAAAGGGGTTAAACGAATAACGAAGATAGTTTTTAAAAGATTTTTTATTTTATTTCAGTAGTTTTGCAGTATTTAAACATAGAAATCGGGACTTGAACATTCTGTGTGTGTGTGTGTGTGTTCAATTGGTGAAATATAAAAACCTAAGCACATACATAAAACCAACAAAGAGAATGACAGAATCGCAAAATATCTGTATTTATGAATATTAACTAAATAAGATGAAATTATAAAGAACTTAGAGTGTATGGGATGATAGGATGACATAAATGATAACATGAGACTTGTATGTGGACGGTGAACATCACCACCGTCCGCATACATTCAAGTGACAATTTATGTAATTATCGACATATCGGTCGCTATCCGATGCAGGACACACACGAAAGTTACTACAACAACCTTCGCATGTTCCTGGCTTCACCTTCTCGCGTACGTTCTCTTTTATTTTGCAAGTGTCATATTATTGAACGCCGGAGTCTGATTTATGAGATCGATCTGATTACCACTTGACACAAACGGTTGGGGTATTTGCGGTTGCGATGTCAACCGAGAAAGAATTGCTGCAATTTAGAGTAATGTAACAAAAAAGATTAATTAGTACAACCGACCGAAACAGGGTGACACAAACATACCTCGTTCTGACATTTGTAATCGCTCTGATACGGACGGCAAACGAACCAATGCGCCAGGCAATCGGCTACTGTCTTGTTTCATATCTGAGAGTAATTCTTCCAATTGGTTGAGAACTTTATGCAATATAGCCGCTCCCGGCTTATTATTTGCCAACGATTCTTTTGTTAGCTCACGATGTGATTCGGCTAAACACTCGATTTCTGAATAATGAGTACTGAATGTCATTGCCGGATGCTGTAGATCCTGTTGTAGATTTAGATAAGCAGCACGTCGTAATTGCTCCTCAATCACCAAGGCCTGTTCAAGAAGTTTGAAACGACGCGCTAGGAACTTGTTTTTAATATCAAATATGTTGCCTTTGTTTAAATCAATCTTGAATGGCTACAAGGATATACGAAAACAAAAAGAAAACAATAGAATCAGTAAGGATAATTGTTAGTGTAAATGAAAATAAATTACTTACCTCATTGATAATCGAAAAAGTCAAATCGTTTTGAATGTCCATCCACCTAGCATATCCATGTTTGATGATACCGGCAAGTAACCAATAGTCATGTCGACGATTCCATATTTCAAAATCTTTCTTGGACTTTTTTGCGGCACGTTCCTCATTGTTCCATAATGTGTGCAATTCGGTGAATCCACCGTCGGCAATGTTAAACATAAATTTCGATTTTTTCGTCATTAACGTAATCACCTCTTTGGTCATCTCCTCTTTCACTTTAGGAACATTTTCTTTGTCATCCGTCGTTTTCACACCGTTCTTTTCATCAACATTATTATCTTCGTCTTTGTGACCAGAGGTAGGAGTAGCATTTTCACTATCAACATCTTCTTTTTTAATCAAATCGTTCAAATTATTTTTATCTTCAATATTTTCTTCATCACCGTCAATATTTTCTATATTTTCTAATGTTCCATTACCATTTTTATCCCCAATAGCATTGGGAATGGCAGTACCACCGTTTTCAACAACAGCACCGTTTAGTTGTGAAGGTAGGATGGAAGTACCCGTGAAAGCAATCGAGAATGGACCAGCCCTCTCGCCATAAATAGGACCATTGATGTGTTCAAACTCTTGAACCTTTTTCCGAATCAACGACATCATGCCTATCCGTGTGAGCACATGTTGTCTAGAAATGCCTTCGCGTGGTACTCCATCCGCAAACGTATCCGAGTGCTCACTGCCCGGCTCGCACAAGTGACGCATGAACAACTGTACGTATGCCCAAAAGTTTTTCTCAGATTTGCCTCGTAGATCCCGAACCAGCCACTGTGAACTGTGAGCATCATTCGATGGCATCCCGTACCGCATGATTGCATTCAAAAATGCCTTACGCTGGCGAGCGTTGAAGCCAAGTACCTGAAATAATTTAAAATAAAAAAAATTTTTTTGTTGGTGAGTACCTTTAAGGCAATCATAATATATTGTCTTTCCTAATCGCCTTCTAAATTTCCCATCCTAAAATAATTTACGATGCATGGCATAATAAGAATTGATTGAAATTGACAAAACTTTATCGTACTACCGCATCGTACTACCTTGAGTTTATTATAACCACAAAAAAAACACCTTGATAAAACTTATTCAAATAGTGTCTAATATATCTGAATCCTCATTCAAATATAAATCCCATTTATAACTAACCTCAATAGCGCCACCAACACGAGCCAAAAGCGGAGGCAATGGACGGTCTTTTTCGCTGCGATATTTACGACGCAAAAGCTTCTCTTCACGATTATCATCATATTCATCATCTTCATTATCTTCTGTAATAAAGTTTATAATTATTAATATTAAAAAATAACAGATTAACAGAAAATATTATTGTTATTATTATTATGGACATACCCGATGGTGCGGAGAAATCCGAATTATAATCGGATACATTCTCTTGCCAATTCTGATCCTCCTGTGAGCCACCCATCGCATCATTATAATTCACTTGCTTACGAAGACGTTTACCTTTGCCAAGTGTACGCGCAATATCTTCTTGCTGCTGTTCGTAATGATGACGAAGTAACTTCTCCCAATATGCCGGATCGGCACTCTCTACTTCTTGTTTGAGAATCTCAGTTTCCGGCTCTTCCTCTTCCTCAACATCTTTCGTCACATAACTTGCCACTTTGAACGATGAAAGATATTCATTTGCCCATAGTTCTTTCTGTTCGATGCCCTCCTTCGACCGATCAAGTAAATCATCAATAGCTTTATCATCATAATGAATCGTACTATCTTCGGCTCCCTCTTCATCTTTGAACAACTCTTCTGTACCAAAACGTAAAATATCGTCCAACTCTTGTTTCGACATTTGAGCATTTCCACCTTTAGCCCCCATGCCGGGCCGTACAACTAAATGCGTGAGCATCATCTTTTTCTTTGCCACTTGGGTGATACGTTCTTCAACCGAACTACGTGTAACGAAACGATAAATCATCACTTTATTTGCTTGACCAATACGATGTGCACGACTAAATGCTTGAATATCGTTGTGTGGATTCCAATCTGAATCATAGATCACAACAGTATCAGCTGTCGCCAAATTGATACCCAAACCACCGGCACGTGTCGACAATAGAAAAACGAATTGTTGCGCACCAGGTGCATTGAAACGATCAATAGCCTCTTGGCGAACTGTGCCAGTGATAGAACCATCTATACGCTCATATTTGTATCCTTCACCTTCAAGAAAATCTTCTAATAAATCCAACATCTTTGTCATTTGTGAGAATATCAACACCCGATGACCACCGTCGTATAAATTTCTCAACATTTTCTGCAACAACATCAGTTTACCACATGATTTAGTCAACGAACTCGGCTCATAGTACCCATTAGGCAAACGAGGCGCCTCTGCATTCGCTGCAGGAAACAGATACGGATGATTACAGCACTTTTTTAAATCCATCATAATGTTCACCAACGACACTTGTTGTCCGCTACCTTTTGCATTTAATGCTTCGAAATTACGTGTAAGTATATACTTGTAGTACTTTTTTTGCATTGGGGCGAGATCAACACGAACAATAAATTCAGATTTCGATGGTATACCTTTCAATACGTCCGCCTTTAAACGTCGCAACAGATGTGGACCAAGCATATCGTGTAATTTCTTAACTTGATCTTCTTTTGATAAATCGGCAAATTCATTCAAAAAACCTTGCATATCGTTGAAATTTTCTGGTGTGAGAAAGTTGAGCAAATGAAACAACTCCTCAAGATTGTTTTGCAATGGTGTACCAGTGAGCAGTAGCTTATGATTGATACGATACGTGTTCATTACACGAAAATACTTTGATTGATTATTCTTTAAACGATGCGCTTCGTCCACTACCAATATTTGCCACTCGATCGAATTCAATGTAGCCGCATCGATACAGTTCAATTCATACGATGTAAGCAGTACATGAAACTTGATTGGGTAATCTTTACGTATTTTTGAAGCTTTTGTTCCACTTCGTGTAGCACCCTCCTCGAAGCTTAGTTCATGTTCACGAATTACTGCACGACTATCTTTATCACCGGTATAATTGACCACATAAAAATCCGGCGCCCAGACTTCAAATTCACGTTCCCAATTAATTATTGTAGATAATGGTACTGAAACGAGAAACGGACCACGACAATGACCTTCTTTAAATAGCGAATAAAGAAACACAATCGTTTGAATGGTTTTACCAAGACCCATCTCATCAGCAAGTATGGTATCGGTGTGATGAGCCCACGAATAACGAAGCCAATTGATACCCTCCAATTGATATGGATGCAATTCCATGCCAGTATGATCGATATATGATGGTTGACGCTCGTATTTCTTTTTCGGGTCAACGGTAGGTTTATCCGGTGGCGGACTATAACGGCGTGGTGCATCGGTATCTTCACTACGACCAGAATGACGCTCTACAGCGGTTTTTGACTTGATTGACTTGCGTCCACTTTTTGATGATTTCGAAGATTTAATACCAGCCGCATAATCTGCAGCCGTTCTTAAATCCCAATACTCATCTATCGCTTTGCGCATATCAGATATTTGAAATTCTTCATTTTCTTCAAATTCCCATGAACTTTGATCATAGCCAAGGTCACGCCACTTGACCAGGTACTGTGTACGCCCATCACGAAGCACTTTGTGATTGATGATACGATGAATGTTCAACCAATCTGGTCGTACACCATAGCGATAGAAACGTTCTTCGAGTGTCAAATCACTACGATCATTTCGTCTCAATAATTTATGCTTCATACCGGTGCCGGCGGTCACCTCCTCTTTCATGGCGTCATCCATTTCTACATAACCATAACTCGACCCATCATCTAGCGGTGGCGGATCATCCGGATCGTTCTTACGGAAATAGCTACGATGTAAACCAGGGTGAAATACTTCCAACTGAATTTCGGATATCCAACTACAATGCCAGTAGCTCATATCATGCCATTTTACGAAAAACTCACGTGTACGTATCACTCTTGGTGTTCGTTTCACTTGTCCATCTGCAGATTTTGAAGGATCATTTGTTTCCGTAATTTTAATAAGAGGGCCACCAGTTTTCGATTCTTCTCCTTCCATTTTCTTTGTCGATAGATCTAAATCTTCTTCAACTGGTGGATATTCTTTCCAATGCCAATGTAAAATTTTGCTTACTTTACCTTTCAGCGGTTGGACCGAGCATCGTGGACAACGCCATTCACCAGCAGGCACTGTACGCAACGGCGGACTAAGGCAATGAGTATGGAATGCCGCCGGACATGAATCACAGCATAATAGCTCGCCACCATCACGGCACTCACGACAGTACTCCATATGATGATCGCTTGGCTGTGGTGTAGCGGTGTCTTCATTCTCCTGATCTGGTATGCCTTCACCTTCACAATGTGGACAACTCCATTTGCCTTCGGGTGCTTCCTCTAGTTCCGGTTCAAGACATACCAAATGATACGCACGTGGGCATGTGTCACACAAGATTATTTCACCTCCTTGTTGACACACTTCACAATAATCCTGATGGTCCGTATCGTAGCCATTCTCACCCTCTGAGCCGTTACCAGGGAAACTGGCGGTTGTTTTTGTCTTTTTACGTCTACGAATTCGAACGTGCTTTTTTGCTTTTTTCGCAATCTTTGCCTCTTCTTGTGCTTCGGCCGCCTCCTCAAGTGCCTGTTCAAATTCAACATCACTTTTATTCATCTCATCAGCACTCTCTTCTTCTTCACTACTATTTTGCTTTCGACGTTTATTGATACCAGCAAGTTTGATTTTAATAGACGGTACCGATTTGGGTTTGCCTTTCTTATTGATGCCGCCGCCATTAGATGTTTCAGCACCATTACCATTAGTGTATGGATTTATTTGAGTAAATTCACGCCATTTAGCGGCTATCAACACCACAGTTTTGCTCATCGGTATTTTCGGATTAGCTTTTTGAATCAACGGTCTCATAAAGCTTGAAAATGTCTTGTGATTTACTAGACTCTGGTAATCATCATCACTGTAATCATACTCAACATCTTCAATATCCAATTCTTCGCAAACCTCTTGTGATGTTTTCAAACGTCTCACTTTAGACTGTTTCGATGTACTAGCAATATTATCATCAATTGATTGATCTGTAGTGTTAGCAGTGCCACCATCATCATCGGCATCATCATCATCATCATAATCTTCGCGTGTTCGTTTCTTTTTCTTTTTTAATTTAGCACGTCGATCATTATTGTCACGTCCACGACACTTTCGTTTACGACTAATACCGTTAGAGCTTTCATAATCATCGTCCTCTTCATCACCTTCATTATCCACAGTAGTGTCATTCGTTCCGGCATTCACGCCGATAACCGTATCAACATATTCATTATCTTCCATATCTGTATCGTCTTGTTCTTCATATGTGTTACCATAGTTCATTTCGTCGGCTAAAGTTCGAAACAAACGTTAGAACATTGTTATACATTAATGAACGAATCAGGTGAGGATCGATAAGAAAAGAAACAAAGTTATGAGTGTACGTGTATGATTGAAATAGTCGAACGACCGAAACAATAGAACGGCAGTCGCTATGAGAAAAAAAGAAGAGCGCTGATGGCGAACACTCGGGGGAGGAGCACTTTACTACTACTACTACTACTCTTGCCGCGACACTTACACACACACCACAGTCGAGTGAGTGTGCACTGACGCACACTCACATAACACACACACACACACACACACACACATACACATACACACAGACAAGAATAGTCAGCCTTATAGTTATCCCCTAACTCAATTTTTTCACCGAACAATAACGACCATCTTGAGTTGATCAAATGATAAACATACATATAATCACAAACTATATATTAGAATCTATTCAATATTATAAAACGATAAGAACAATGGATAAAATTAAAAAGGACAAGGCCGATTAGCGGTACACATGTGCGTGCCCAAATGATTTACGGCATAAACTTATAGACACATGCACACCACACGTCAACCGGGTACTTGCACACACTTGCACCTATGAGCACTCAAACAGTGTTTGTGCATTGAATGCAAACCACATTCATTATCAGTGTCACTTACCTTGTTCTCGACGATCATAATCAACAACATTATCCATTACATCACCATTCTCTTCGCCGTTATCTTCATCTTTGGTACGAGGCATCTTGAATATTCTCTCACAATCTTACGAGTGTACGCACAGCCCAGCCGTCGCGCACACACTGACAATGAGTGAGAGAGAGAGAGAACTGGACGCACACTGTACATACACACACACACACACACACACACTCACTCGCAGTGGTAACAGTTCAAATGCAAAGACTGCACCTCACTCGCTCTGTGCTCGTTCGCTTCACATATGCCTGCTCTCCCTCTCTGTCCAAGTGCTCACACTAACTCTAGTTAAGCTGGCAGCGACATCTTCCGTCTTTCTTTTTTATGCTCAATTATTATTATTTTTGCCGCTAAATTTTCAAACATGATTTTGTTTGTTTATTTTAATATTCATTTATATAAAAATTACAACAACAAAAAAAAATATTATCAAGAAAAAAAAATTACACAAGTTTAAAGTTATATTAAAATATGATAGTTGTTACATATAAAATGATTGATTAATGTCGTTTACGTTCATATGTAATGAATGGTGGTTGAACTCGTGGAGTAAAAGTAGAAGACATGGATAACTTTGTTTTTGTTGGTATAATAAATGATATTGGCTTAGTAAAATCAATAGGTTTAGGTTTAAAACGTTTACGATAACGTTTAATTGAATCTCTTTCAATATCATCAAACGGTATAACGTAATCATCTTTAGGTTTAGTTTTAGTAATCATTCTATTAGTAAAATGCTCATTCAAACTGGAAGGATACGTTCGACATGGTGAAGTTAGTAGAATTTTTGCATCCAAACTGTTTACAAATATATGAATATAAAAAAATAATAAAACAAATTAGTAATTGTAAAAAGTTTAATGAAAATAGTTACTTACCGTAGCGGTAGTATATTACGATTTTCTTTCGTAACATTCTCATACCATAGTGTATCATCATAATTATTTTGCCATTTCATCATCAATTTATCATCCAATTCAAGTTTTTTATCAAAACGAGCATACTCTCTAATTTTACGTTTCCTACTTTTTGAAAATGACGACGATTGTTTATGTTTTATCAATTTTTTTTCTGGTATATAATCTGACAGTTCTAACGTATTTTTAAACGGCACCGATGTTGATGACGACGATGTTGATGATAAAGATGATAACGATTCCGTTCGTATTAACGTAGGTTTAGTTTTCTCTACAATATTCAGCCATTTTTCATTATCGATTGGCATTTTTACCGGTTTTGTCTCTTCCTCTCTTCTATGTATTTCAATAAAGCAAAAGTAAATAAACAGCTTACTGTCATTCTATTGATG